>OX596074.1:136454841-136597341 GCA_951394005.1 Protophormia terraenovae
GTATTGCATTTTAAGTGGAAACATGACTTGCTTCCTTCCGCGCTCTTTTTACAGACGCTATACTTACTTACATGTACATTAGGGTTGCAGCTTAAGTAAATGCTTACTTTGTTTAATAGTAAAAATTTCAAAAATATTAAATTATAATGAAACGTTCAATACGACCATTTTTGTAAAATTGATATAGAATACTGAATAAGGTCAAATAAGTTGACCAAACGAATGGCTCCAGATCCATCCTTGTGCAACTATTTGAAATAATTCAAAATATTTTTTTAAAAAAGAATATTTTGAAACTTCAAAAATATATAAAAATCTATAACCTATATCTATTAACCATGTGCTGTGGCTTATAAATCATGTTTGATGTTCCCCTACGATAGGGACACTTCTGGACATCGACTGGATGTCCTAGTATTCTTTCCAAATAGGCTTGAAAAATTCATTATTTTGAGCTTATTATGAAATAAATATTTTTAATTTACTGAAAAATGGTGATTTGTTCATTGACAGAACTTTAAGTACATTCTGGTGAACACATTTTCGTAAATACTTCGTGTTACTCTTTATCCAAAATTTAATTTCTAGGCAATCTTCAAGTTTCAGAAAATATAAAAAACTTTTTAATAATTTTTCATTTTATTTGAAGTAGTATTGAGACCTATTTAAAAATTTTGATTTCAAGAGTTTTCTCGACTTAAAACTATTTCAAAATTTGTCTTTAGTATGACTTAAAAATAATAAAGATATTGCAACTTTCCTAGACCCTTGGATAGAACTAAAGTTGCATCGATTTCTGTAAACACAACAACGACATAGAACAATATTTTTTACAATTTTTGAAAAATTATCAGAGTAAACAAGCGCGAATGTTATATTCGGCCCGGCCGAATCTGTATACCCACCATCAACTTTTTCAAATTTTACGTTATATGGGAGGGGCGGGAAAGTGGGCAGACCACACCCATTTTTTGTTTCCGAGTTTACATTGGTCCTTGAACTATTTTAACACAATTTCGTTGATTTTCACCTTATATGGGAGGTGGGCGGTAAAGTGGGCGGACCACGCCCATTTTTGGTTTTCGAGTTTATATCGATCCCCGAACTATACGTACAAAATTTCGTTGTCGTATATCAGCAGAAAAGTATAAAACGGACACCCTGTGTTTCTAGTTTTTAGTCCATAAGTTTTTTATTTATTAACCGATTTTTTCCATTTTCAATCTCAAACAAACCTTATATAAGACAAACATTTGTGCCAAATTTCGTCCCCCTACGTTTTTCCGTTCGAGCCCTATCCTGCTTTCAACAGACGGACGGACATAGCTAGATCGACTCAAAATCTAACCAGGACCCAGAAAATATATACTTTGTGGGGTCTTAGATGATTCCTTCGACATGTTACACACGGAATGACAAAATCAACATCAACCCATCTTTTTGATGGTGGGTATAAAAAAGTAACGTTGCAATAATTTTTATAATGCTGCCACTCTGTAAAAATGTTTACACATTTTAGTACTAAAAAATCAATTCTAAACTGAAATACACCACTGAAAATTTAAATTCAACAATAAAACAAAAACGTTAAAATTAATTAATAAGAATTATATAAATAAAAATATATTTGATGTGAATTATCACTTTTTTCAGTGTCTTCAACAAAATTTTTTTTTTTTTTTTTTGTTGGCTTCATCTAATTTTTTTTTTTTAATTGGTTGCTCACGTCAAGTTAAAATAATCAAAATTGCAAAGGTTGCAATATTTTGAGATGAATACTTTTAATTTTTTATCATTAAAAACATGATAGAGACAAAAAAAAAATATCTTTTAAATCATAAGCTTTAATATGGAACTGTAACTGTTAAGTTTTTGACTTTCGAAAACGTTGTTTTATTGCCTTTAAATAAACCTGGATGGGTTCATTTATTGCCATAATACATATCAGTACAATTTGCTTTTGAAATCCAAATACAGTTCTTTATTTAGGCTTTAAAACATACACGTTATATTAAAGAACTAAATTGCAACACTAGGGTAACTTTACTTACTTAAGTATTGACTCATGACTGACAAAATATAGTTATTTCAAACTAAAAAAAACTAATTCGTAACAGTACTCATACCCAGCAAAAACTTGGTAATGGCATGTTGTTACGGATGTAGTTATTTTTCAATGACAAGATACAGTCTACATTACATGGTAGTAGTTTAGTGACTACTTATTTATAAAAACTACTGTTTATTAGTTTTTTATTCAGTTTACCAATTAAAATATTTAAAGATGGAATAAATATGTGACGAAATCAAATTAGTTTATGAATTAAATTTGAATCTAAAATAGTTTTTAAAATATTAAATCTTTCCTTATTGTTATGTTTATGAAATTAAAATTTATAAAATCTTTCCACGTTTAAAATTAAAATGAAGTTAATCTTTGATACCCTGCACCATCTTACCGACAAATACATAATTGCATTTTCGCCTTAATTCATTATTTCACATTTATAAATCTACATTTTTTTCAATTTACGAAAATTTGAATACGAAAAAAATAAAAAAATCATTTGCTTTTAAAAAATAAACAACAACAACAATTCCATATTTATTTATTTTTGTATGTGTGTATATACAAACTGACTGCATATACAAAGAACAACAACAACACTGTTATTCATTATATTACTGCTGTTGCTAACTAAACTACTTGCCTAACTACAAGAAACAACAACATCACTAATAGTCATTACAATGCTTAATATACATACATGTTTGTGTGTGTATTTATATTCTCAACATATTTGTTTTAGTTTTTGGACCATAACTCTGTTGATTATAAACGAATTTGGTTTATTAAAAAAAAACCGAAATTTTATAAAAATATTTATGACCGATCTATATAAAAATAAAAATCTATAGCTTAAACAATGGCTTCAAAAAATCAAAAATGCGTTTTGCCCGATATCTCAGTTATTATGAACCGATTTATTAAATTTTTTTAGCAAAAAAAATTCAGAAAAAAAATGTTCTCTGCAAAAATGAAGACCTAGTATATACAGAAGCTACAGAAAATGGAAAACCGGTTCTAAAAACCGGTTCTTTAAGCATATCTCCGCAATGTATGAACCGATCTTGCTGAATTTCAATAGCAAAATTCTCGAAAGGATTTCCGATCGTTTGATATATATACTATATATACTAGTTATCGGTGGGCTTCATAAACGCCATTTCAACCGACACACGGACGGGCGGTCGGACTAACGGACATGGTCCTATCGTCATCATTTCTTACAAGGATCCCGAAAATATAATTTTTTTTTTTGCTCTCCGACGAAAATTGTGGAAATTACAAAGGGAATGACAAACTTATATATACCCTTTACACCTGTGGTGAAGGGTATAAAGAAAAGTAAAATAGCTTAAAAAATAAGTAATAAAATGTTTGGATATAATGACTTCAGTAATACGTTATAATGACTTCAGTAATACGTTAAAATCAATGAGTTATTGAACAACTTAAAAGTAATTAGTTCTTGTAATGACATGAAGAGGTAGTTGACTCTAATGACATTATCGTATTAAAATAATATCCAAAACATAATCATAGCTAAAATATTTTAGTAAATATTGTTTCATGTTGTTTTATATTACAAATATTTTTGAGTCTCGAATACCAAATAATTATGTCGATAGCATATAAACTGAAAATTATAAACTTTATAAAATCCTTATCCATTTATAACTTTAAAATTTTTAATAAAACAGATTAGAAAAACATTATAAAGCAAATGTCATCACCAGGGCAAGTTTTTCAAGCTTTTCGCTTGGAAAGTAAGCATTTGCATTTTTCAAAAGAATTTCACAAAAAATGCTTATATTTTACATTTTTGCATAAATTTGCATATAATGGATAAAAAAGTTAGTTTTCTTAACAAAAACACAATTTTTTGGTGATTTTTTGGAGTTCAATCAAATGATTTCTAAAAATTTTTTGTGAGTATTTTGAGTAAATTGTAAATATTGTAAAGAAAAAAAATTCGGAAGCGTCAAATATGATACTTAAAATTAAAATAGTTATATTTTTATAAACATCAAAATCTATTTGAGATTGAAGTTAAAAAATGCATTTTTGTGCATATTTCCTACACATTAATATATAAGAATGCATAAATTCGTTGGTTTTTATAGACATATTCATGCTATTTTTGCATATTTCTGTGCATATTATACCATTTTTTCGTGCTTTTTCAAGCGCATATTTCAATTATTTTTGTGCATATAAAAACTTGCCCTGGTCATCACTAATCGTTAATTATGGAAAAATTCTATTGAGTACCAAATATGCTAAATTATACTCTTAAGAATAAAAAATGAAAAAATATGCCTTTTAAATTAGCAAAAATATGCTCTAACATAAGTATTTTATACTAAAATATAACAAAATATGCGAAAATATGCTATTTCGATGTCAAAATTCCTAAAATTGTTTAAAAGTTTAGTTTATTTGAAGCCCAGGAAAAAATATGATTTTTGATATTTTTGGTCTGTTGGACTAAACGGTTTGTTTAAAGCCGGCAAACATTTTTCAAATTAATCTTTGAAACCTCCTTAATAAAACATGCATGAATATAAACCTTAAGGAAAACACCCACTCACTGTTTTAATGAAAGCAGAGAGTGCGTCTAAAAGAGGTGGAAGTGGTGTTGAGGGTGGTGGTAAAGTTTTCTTTATTACCGTTTGATTTTTTTGCTCATATTTTGTTTTTGTTTCAAACACACCTTCAACTTCAACTTACTAATAATTTCCTTTGGCGAATAAATAGATTTTAAATATGTATAAGAGTGTGTATGTGTGAAAGTAAATGTGTTGGTGAATAAGTAATTTTGAACAAATAAACAATAAAATTTAACGGGTTTTTAGCTCCTTCTACTTTGTTTTTTGTTATTGTTTTCCATTCCACAATTATATAGAGAATAGTAAAGTCCTTTTGAAGTCAACATAAAAAAACATGGTGGTATGATGATCATAGTGTGTGTGTGTATTTGATTTAGGGAACATTTACAACAAAAGTAATAATATAACTAATATTATTATTAATATTATGTTGTTGTATTGACTGCTGTTTACATTTTATTTTATGTTGTGGCTGGTTGTGTTTGTTTGTTTTTGTACGTTTTATTTATGTTTGTTTGATTGTATGTTGATGATGATGGTCTGTTTTATTTCGGTCTGGGACTGAATGACTGCCTTTTGACGCCGACACCATCAAAACTTCCACCACTAAATTGGTGTTGGCTAAATGGTGTTGTTATACTTGTTGTTGTTGCTGTTTTTGTTTGTTGCTGTTTGTTATAATGGTGTAGTTGGTAATCGATGTATTTGTACCCCTTTTTACTTTTGTTGACCATGTTAATTTTCTTGTTCTTTTTGATGTTTTATGGTTGTTGTTTCTGTTCTGTTTTGTTCGCTTGTTGTTGTTGTAGTTTTTTTTTTTGGCTGTTCTTGGCTGTTTGGTTGTCATGTCGTTTGTTCGTTTGCTTTGAATTGAGCTCCCGCTGCTACATAGCCAACAACATGAGGGCCATAACATAACGACGACGACAGTTGTTGAAATTAAATGCTCACATGTGGGTTTTTTTTTCTTTCTCTGATGCTGTTCAAACCGAGTTTATTCGATCGTTTGTTTGTTTGTTGTTTCTGCTGTTTTGTAAAACATTCGATTTATAAGTTTATTGTTGTCAAAGTCTGTCCTTTTTATTTTCAATTCAATTTCGATTTTTTTTATCGAACTGGTATTCTTTTTCAGTTGATAAATAACGAAGGTAGAATCAAAAGTTTTTAGAAATCTAAAAGAATGTGCAACAGGTATCAAGGACATAATTTTAATAATAATAAAAAAAATTCTGTTGCGATTTCCAGTCACGAAACTTAAAGAAACAACTTTCTGTTCCTTTTAACATTTTAAGATTTTAAATATATTTTAATAACATTTTCATGCCTCTCTCGTTTGTTTTACTTTTATTCCAAGTCGGAGACTGTGATAGCGATTTGTTTTCTCTTGTACAATTTTGTTGTGTGTATGTTTTAAAAGTGTTCAAAGGGTTCCATTTGTCCGTCCTTCTGTCCGTCTGTCGTATTGCTTGTATTCTTGTATTGTTTTTAGCCACTTTAATTGTTGTTTTTGTTATTATTGTGAGTTTCTGTTAATGTTGTTGTAAGTGAAGTTTGTCTGTTACCTTTTTTAGTTTTATTTTTCAAGATATTTCTGTTCTTTTTTTAATGCATTTTTAAAATAACTTTACTTAATTTGTTGCCTTTTGTGTTTCATAATGACGGGCATACGTTAGCTTCCTTTCTGTTAATTTTGACATTATTAATTTTTTTTTCCTTCGATTCTTTAATAAAAAAGGGACAAATGCACATTCACATTTTTCTTTTCAATTAACCCAAAAACGTATGTAAGAGATATAAAAAATATCTTATTAAAATATTTCTCCAGACTGGGATTTTTTTTTTTTTTTGTAAAAAGTCGAAACGTTGGAACAAATACTCGAGACTATGACTAAACTATAGCCGAGACTATAGACTAAACTTAAGTCTTGATTATACATTAATTTTTAATCCTGACTATAAACTAAACTATAGTCCAGACTATAGACTAAACTATAGTCTATACAATGACTAAACTACAGTCCAGACTACAAACTAAACCATAGTCCTGACTACAGACTAACTTATAAACTAAGCTATAGTCCAGACTATGGACTAAATTGTAGCCCAGACAATATACTAAACTATGGTTCAGACCATAGACTAAAGTATAGTGCAGGGGGGTTATTTTGTAACTAAATTCGAAAGGAAAATCTTTCGAATTTGTATACTTTATACATTGAAATTCGAAAGTGTTTTCTTTCGAATCGAATTACACAATAACCCCCCAGACCATAGTCTAAACTTTAGTCCACACCATTGACTAAAATATAGTCCAGATTCTGGACCTCACAAGACTCCAGTGTATGACTAAACTATAGTCCAGACTATAAACTAAACTATAGTCCTGACTATAGACTAAATTACAGTCCTGACTATAGTCCAGACTATAGACAAAATTATAGTCCAGATTACAGACTATAGTCCAGGCTAAACTAAACTATAGTCCAGATTATAGACTATAGTCCAGGCTATAGACAAAACTATAGACCACACTATGACCATACTATAGGCCAGAATATAAATAAAGTCCTGACTATAGAATAAATTGTAGACCAAAGAATAGTTCAGACTATAGACTTAATTTTAGTCCAGACTATATGCTAAACAATACTCCAGAACATAGACTCAACTATAGTCCAGACTATGACTAAACTATAGTCCAGACTATAAACTAAACTATGGTCCAACTATATGCTAAACTATAGTGCAGACCATAGACTAAATTATAGTCCAGACCATAAACTAAACTAATATAGCCCCGACTAGAAACAAAACTATAGTCCTGGTAGACTAAACTTCAGTCTAAAACTAAATTGTAGACCAGACAATAGTCTATTCTATAGCATATAGTCTATACTATAATCTTAACTAGACAATATCTTGGACTATAATCAAGTGTATAGTTTAGACTATAGACCAGACTATAGTCCAGGCTGTAAATCAGACTATAGTCCAGACTATAGGAATAAACTAAGGCCTTTATTTTATTTTTATTTTATTTTACAAACAACAACAGATATTTAGGTGTAAGAATTAATTCTTATCGTTAATAGTATTCTTCAGATAATTTCTTAAACAATCTGAAGATATGTGGCACAATCTACATATTCAGCGTAGTCAGTTAATGGGAATTTCCTTTAACTTTAAACGTACCTTGTAAATCGTAATCTTAAAAACATTTCAAGTTTGCTAGCAGTATTATAAGGATCAATTGTAAACATTTATCCCCCTTATCGCAAAGTCTAAGACCTAATGAGATAATACTTTATAGACATGTTATATTTTTATATATTTTTTACAAGTCACCAAAATCTTCAAATATACTCATTTAATCATTATATATTATATCCCATTTGGAATTTGAAATTTCCTTCTCAATTTCTCTCTTGCAATTTCATCTGAAGTATTTGGAACATTTTGGAAACGTTCTAACCCGCTCCATCATAAAAGAAAAAAAAAAAAGGAAAATATTCATGACCCTTAAATGACTCTGTCTACCTTTTTTGGGTTAATTAAAATCGACACATTAAAAACCAACCAAAAAATTTATGGGATTTTAAATATTTTTATAATGTTTACTGCGTTTTTTTTTTCTTTTCAAAACGCTCTTAAATTTTGTTTCTTTTTTTATTTAATTTCGTTTTGGGTCTTGTCAAAATTTCTTGGAAATTGATAAAGTTAATTAAGTGCCATAGACAACAACATTGAACAGCAAATGCGTAGGCACATTAATTTATAATGTTTATTTTTTACATTTTTAATTTTTGCCATTTTTTTCTCGAAAATAAAAGAAAATACAACACAAAAATAAGGAATACAAACAAGCATATTAAATTCAATAAGACAAGAAATACTCGTAACAAAAATAAAAAAAAATCACATGTATTTTAATACCCTTTCAATCGATAATTATTCGCATATCATCGTCATGTCATGTCGCTGATAGGTCTCTCTCTCTCCTGACCGGCTGTCCAAAATACATTTATGCCACATAATATATATTTTTAACAACACATACAACAATAAAGTCATAAATTTATTAATTTATTCTTTATAAATAATTTATTTGTTTTCTTCGTTTGTTTGCTTTCATTAACTATACAAATTTTATTAATTTATGGATTTCTTGATTTTCTTTACATATATTTTTTTTTTTTTTAATTTTTATGATGCGTGTGGATTTCCTTTCGTTATTTAAAAGTAAAAAATTAAAATTGTCCGTTTATTTTTGATTAATTCTTTTGAATTCGATCACCGCTGTTTCATTCAGTCTCTGCCTATCTCTTTCACTCTGTTGTTGGCCATTTAAGTGGGTCATTTAAAGATCAACTGTTTGATTTAAACGTAAGGAAATTAAACAAATTACGTTGATGACGATGTTGGAGAATAGTGACTGTGGCTTTTTTAGCATGAAACAAGAAGGAATTTGATTAAGAAGTGAATGTTTGGCTGGTAAGTTTACAAAAAATTAAATAAAATTGAATCATGATTGTTGTCATTTAGACAAAAAAAAAAAAAAAAAAAAAAAAAAAAAAAACAAGAGTTGTTATTGTAGGTAAATTATTTTTAAGCTTTAAATTGATTTAAACATTAATAAAGAAAATATTTGGAATATCTTAATTGTTTGCAAATTGCTAAGTTGAAGTAAAGAACTGTAATGAATATAATAGCAGTAAAATATTTAAAATCAGCTGCACTGAATACAATTAAGTTGACTTTCTTTTCAAATATCAAAATTAATTAAAGTTATTTCGCCTGGAAAATAATCTGGGCTATAGTTTAGACTATACTTTGGACTATAGTTTAGTCTATAGGCTGGCCTATAGGCTGGCCTATAGTTTGGTCTATAGTCAGGACTATAGTTTAGTATATAGTCTAGACTATAGTTTATTCTATAGTCGCGACTATAGTTTGGACTATAGTTTAGCCTATACTTTGGACTATAGTTTAGTCTATAGTCTGGACTATAGTTTAGTCTTTAGTCCGGCTATAATTTAGTCTATAGTCTGGACTATAGTCTTTAGTCTGGACTTTAGTTTAGTCTTTAGTCTGGACTATAATTTAGTCTATAGTCTGGACTATAGTTTAGTCTATAGTTTGGACTATAGTTTAGTCTATAGTCTGGACCATAGTTTAGTCTATAGTCAGGACTATAATGTACTCTATAGTCTGGACTACAGTTTACTCTATAGTCAGGACTATAGTTTAGTCTTTAATGTGGACTATAGTTTAGTGTATAGTCTGGACTATAGTTTAGTCTATAGTCTGGACTATAGTTTACTCTATAATCTCGACTATAGTCCGGATTATAGTTTAGCTATAGCATGGACTATAATTTAGTCTATAGTCTAGACTATATTCTGGACTATAGTTTAGTTTATAGTCTAGACTATAGTCTTTAGTCTGGGCTATAGTTTAGTATATAGCTTCGACTATAGTTTAGTCTATAGCCTGGACTATAATTTAGTCTATAGTCTGGACTATAGTTTAGTCTATAGTCTGGAGTATAGTTTAGTCTATAGTCTGGACTATAGTATAGTCTATAGTCTGGACTATAGTTTAGTATATAGTCTGGACTATAGTTTAGTCTACAGTTTGGACTATAGTTTAGTCTATAGTCTGGACTATAGTTTAGTCTATAGTCTGGACTATAGTTTAGTATATAGTTTGGACTATAGTTTAGTCTATACTTTGGACTATAGTTTAGTCTATAGTCTGGACTATAGTTTAGTCTTTAGTCCGGCTATAATTTAGTCTATAGTCTGGACTATAGTCTTTAGTCTGGACTTTAGTTTAGTCTTTAGTCTGCACTATAATTTAGTCTATAGTCTGGACTATAGTTTAGTCTATAGTTTGGACTATAGATTAGTCTATAGTCTGGACTATAGTTTAGTCTATAGTCAGGACTATAATGTACTCTATAGTCTGGACTACAGTTTACTCTATAATCAGGACTATATTTTACTCTGTAGTCTGGACTACAGTTTACTCTATAGTCAGGACTATAGTTTAGTGTATAGTCTGGACTATAGTTTACTCTATAATCTCGACTACAGTCCGGATTATAGTTTAGCTATAGCATGGACTATAATTTAGTCTGTAGTCTAGACTATATTCTGGACTATAGTTTAGTTTATAGTCTAGACTATAGTCTTTAGTCTGGGCTATAGTTTAGTATATAGCCTCGACTATAGTTTAGTCTATAGCCTGGACTATAATTTAGTCTATAGTCTGGACTATAGTTTAGTCTATAGTCTGGAGTATAGTTTAGTCTATAGTCTGGACTATAGTTTAGTCTATAGTCTGGACTATAGTTTAGTATATAGTCTGGACTATAGTTTAGTATATAGTCTGGAGTATAGTTTAGTCTATAGTCTGGACTATAGTTTAGTCTATAGTCTGGACTATAGTTTAGTCTATAGTCTGGACTATAGTTTAGTCTATAGTCTGGACTATAGTTTAGTCTATAGCCTGGACTATAGTTTAGTCTATAGTCTGGACTATAGTTTAGTCTATAGTGTGGACTATAGTTTAGTCTATAGTGTGGACTATAGTTTAATATACTGTCTTGTCTGTAGTTTAGTTTTATAGTTTGGTCTATGGTCTGCACTATATTTTAGCATATAGTGTGTACTACAACTTAGTCTATAGTCTGGACTATTGCTTAGTCTATAGTCTGGATGGTAATTAAGGCTATAACCTGGAATATTGTTTACTCTATAGTTCAGTCTATGATTTGGATTATAGTTTATTCTATAGTCTGAATTATATCTTTTCTGTGGCTATAGTCTATTCTGTTCTAGGCTATAGTTTAGAACACCATAGACTTCTTCCCTCCAATCATGTAATTCGTACCTGTATAACGAAAATAATAAGTTTCTTCACGCATTTGGCATGTTCAAGAAACAATAATTAATCCTCAAACATAATAACATTAATGTTACACAATTAGTTATCAAAACTTATTAATTTCGTTCCACTGTTGTTTCTTTTGTCGGTGCCACAGGGTAAAGGGCCACCATCGAATGCCTGTAGAACATTGTAAAAACCCTAGTAAATCATAAATGAAAAACAAATCTAAAATATTATGTATATTGGATTGAAAAAATACAAAAATATCATTACACAGGGGAATAACAACTGTATTTAGTTAGTAATCAAAAAGAGGAGGTTGTTGCACATAAATTGCTTGACTTGAACAACAACAAAAACACTAACAACAGCAGCAGTAACAACAAGAATTTTTCAATGTTCATATGTTCGTATAAGGCTACCAATACGTAACGTACTTGTATAACAAACAATATCCTTGACCCCTTGATTTCAATTACAATTGCAGTCCATGCCAATTAGGTTTCTCTTATTTTTTCTGGTATTTTATAGCAAAAAAAAATATAATACAAAATAAAAATGCTTCAACCAAGTTAAAAATTTAAAACATGCCAAGCATATATACACACACACACATACATACATACATACATACATACATATATACGCATACATCATATATTATGTATGCAAGAGTATGTAGCACAAACAAAACTATTCGCAATAATTAGTCACAGTATGTAGTAGCAGCCTTAGAGTAGTGAGATGAGGAAACGCAAACGTGCAACATAATAAGCGGCTTATTATTTGCAAAACATAACACAACTGCAACAACAACTACCATTGCTGCAATACGTACATACATACAAATACCAACAATTGCTACTTGCTTTACCATACAGTAGCAACCCTTTAAACATTTCCCTTCAAACATTTGGAAGATAAATTTGTTGCTAATCTTCCAGACGCCACTTCTTAGTGTCTTCTAGAAGATTGTCGGAAGATTTTTCGAAAAATACAAAAACAAAATACATTGCTATTGCGCATTAATCGTCCAGACGTCACTTCTTAGTGACTTCCAGATAATTGTGAGAAGTGTGTACGAAATTCACAAAAACAAAATACATTACTATCGTCCTTTGATCTTCCAGAAGTATACTTTGAAGTCATTTCTGGAAGATAATAAGATGATAATTCGAATTTAACAAAAACAAAATACATTACTATTGCGCAATAATCTTCTGGACGTGTGTTGGGAAGATTGTTGGATAATTTATGAAAAGAAAATAACACAATAAAGAAGCAGATAGAATCATGTTTTCAGTAACAATTTATCTTTGGTACAGTTCGGCAGCAATAATAAATATAAAAAAAAGTGTTCCTGATAATTACATAAGTGTTTTTTTATTGTTAATAATTTGGAAATTACTAATAAAGGACATTTTTAAAAGGTAAGTAAATCTTCTTAAACTTTTATTTAGTAATATCAGATTTTACTCACAATTTATATTAATTTTAGGAAAAATTTCATCGAACGAACAAGTATTTGCATTTTTAAAGAAGTCCAAAACTTTGCCTGTAATAGTGCCTTGCCGAATTCTTCATACAAAAGGTAATCTAAATACAATTTAACAATTAAAATTATTACTAATCTTCTTTTCTTCTTTTAAAGGTACCGGATTTGACCAGATGTTTCCCATGGTGATTTTATTTTAAATGTTAAATTAATTTATATGTAAATTATTTATTTTGTAGTTTTATATGTATAATAATTGTGAAATAAAGATAATAATGAAATATAAAAAAATAATTTTAATTATAAATACAGAAATAAAAAAACAAAAAATAATCTTCTAGAAGAGACTAAGACGACACTTCTCTGATTATCTTCCGGGTGGCGTCAGGAAGAGTCTTCTTCAACACTTTCAGAAGTGTCTTCTTCGAGTCGTCTGGAAGACACTTCCACGAGGAACAGTTCTTCCCGACGGAAGATGATTTTAATGATACTTTGGCAATAGTCGTGGCGATGAGTTTCAACTTCTGGAAGACTCTTCTTAGCCACTTCCGCAATAAAAAATGTTTGCAGGGTTGGAAGATAAATTTGTTGCTAATCTTCCAGACGTCACTTCTTAGTGACTTCTAGAAGATTGTCGGAAGATTTTTCGAAATTCACAAAAACAAAATGCATTACTATCGTCCTTTGATCTTCCAGAAGTATACTTGGAAGTCACTTCTGGAAGATAATAAGATGATAATTCGAATTTAACAAAAACAAAATACATTACTATTGCGCAATAATCTTCTTGACGTGTGTTGGGAAGATTGTCAGTTTTTTTATGAAAAGAAAATAACACAATAAAGAAGCAGGTAAAATCATGTTTTCAGTAACAATTTAACTTTGGTACAGTTTGGCTTCAATAATAAACATAAAAAGAAAAATTTTCCTGATAATTACATAAGTGTTTTTTATTGTTAATAATTTGGAAATTATTAACAAATAAAATTTTTAAAAAGTAAGTAAATCTTCTTAATTTTTTATTTAGTAATATTGGATTTTACTCACAATTTACATATATTAATTTTAGGAAAAACTTCATTAAACAAATATTTGCATATTTAAAGAAGTCCAAAACTTTGCCTGTAAAAGTGTCTTGCCGCATTCTTTGTACAAAAGGTAATCTGAATACAATTTAACTATAAAAATTATTATTAACCTTCTTTTCTTCTTTTAAAGGTACCGGATTTGACCAGAAATTTCGCATGAAGATTTTATTATTAAATGTAAAATTACTTTATATGTGAATTATTTATTGTGTAGTTTTATATGTATAGATAATTGTGAAATAAAGATAATTATGAAATATAAAAAAATAATTTTAATTATAAACACAGAAATAAAAAAATGAAAAATCATCTTCTAAAAGAGACTAAGACGACACTTCTCTGATCATCTTCCGGGTGGCGCCCAGAAGAGTCTTCTTCGACACTTCCAGAAGTGACTTCTTCGGGTCGTCTGGAAGACACTTCCACGAGGAACAGTTCTTCCCGACGGAAGATGATTTTAATGATACTTTGACAATAGTCGTGGCGATGAGTTTCAACTTCTGGAAGACTCTTCTTAGCCACTTCCGCAATAAAAAATGTTTGCAGGGAATTGCCTCAACAGCAACAGCGAGACTCTAGCAATTTTTTTTTTTTTTTTTTTTTTTTTTTTTTTTTTGTTAAATAATTTTATCAACATTTAGCCACAACCAACCAACTGCTACTGCTGCCAACATTAAAAACAACAAAATAAATAAAATCCAAAATGAATTATAACGAAAAAACAAGAAAAATAAATAAACAGAATTTAACAAAGTTAAAATGTTAAACACATCAAAAACTAATGAAAAGAAAAGAATTTTTTTGCTAAATATTTTTTAATAAAAAAAATTCTACTTTTTTCATATTGCAACAATCTGCCAGCAGTTTTCGCAACAACGTAAATGGACAAAGCTACAACAAACACTCAACAGTTTCAATTAAATGTTGTTGAATATTTGTTATAAGCAAAAGTTAATTACATAACAATTTGTACACACAGGTTTCGAAAAAATAAAGTAAAATAAAAATAATATCCAAACTAAAGTTGAAGAGGAGACGTTAACGGTGAACGTTGATATAATGATGATGATGCTGCTGCTGGTCAAAACTTTTGAAGGCAGAGAAAAATGTTAGTAAATTTGAGAAAAGATATTTCATTCGTAAATGCAAAAAGGAAATGAAGAATTACAAATATTTTGTGTTAAATTCACTAAATGACTTGACTTAATTTGTTTCGCCTTAGTCCAATACACTGTTAAATTTTTGCGTAATTTTCCAAAAGCATTTTTGCTAAGTATTTTAATTGCAGTGTTGAATTTTCTTAATTTTTACAACTTTGTTAGTGGACTAATTAAAAGTTTTAATTTAGGTTTGTTAAAAAATTATTTAAAGTAAACAAATTGTGAAGAAATTAGAAAAATAAGTGAGCAAACAATATATGTATATACGTTTTTTTTTAAATAAAAATTTACAGGAATAAATAAGAAGTTTATGGTGGGATTTTTAGGAGCATTTTAAAGTGAACTCAGGCCCCGGTAAGAGTCGTTTCGATTTGCGTCGTTTCGATTTGCCTCGCTTTTGGAAATTTCATTATTTCGGATTGCATCGATATGCTTTCGATTTGTGACAATATAAGAAGTGAGATCGAAAAAATCTTCACATATCGGGGACTTATAATCAAAATGGGCCAAATGCAGATTTTAATTTTTTTTTTTTTTTTTTTTTTTTGTGCCAGACTCTTAAGTTTTATGTTATTTTATGTTAACACTATACTTTTCACTTTTTGTTTTTGGGCTATATACAAACAATATCTTTTTAAGGAAAAACGGGCTATCTACAAGATTTTGTTTGATTTTCAAAGTGTAGAAATAAAAATTGATAAATAATGAGAAGTTTCTTCTGCGATTTAAACTTTTTTAAACATTTTGAATCATAATCTTAAAATGTGTAATCAAAATTATCATATCTTAATGCAGTCCGAAGAAAAAAGCCATTAAAGTAGATTTTTAACCTTTATTGGAAGTTTATAGACCATACGCGGATAAAACATTTTATGAGACTAAGTGGGAACATTATACCTTACATTTAAATACAGGAATGAAATAATTTAAATAAAATTCGTGATTATAAGCAAAATATCTTAGATACCAAAAGCAGTTTCCCAAAAAAAAAAAAAAAAATAATAATAAAATAAAATAATACGAGGGTGGATCAATATTTCCGTGACTTTTCGAACTTCCCTTGTAGTTATATGAAATGCAACACTGTTCCCATCAAGTGCCACCTGTTAATATACTGCTGTCAAATTTTGAGCAAGTGTCGTCGTTAACTTTGCGTTTAACAGCTGTTCAAAACATACAACCTCGTTTATTTTGTCTAAAAATGGAAAAAACTGAATTTCGAGTGCTCATTAAACATAATTTTTTGCGAAAAAAAACCGTCTATCAAACTAAGGAAAAGCTCGCTAAATACTATGGGGACTCAGCACCATCGATTTCAATGTTAAAAAAGTGGTTTACTGACTTTTGTTGTGGTCGCACAAGTACAAATGACGCTGAACGTTCTGGACGGCCAATTGAGGTCAGTACACCCGAAAATGTCGAAAAAAATCCACGATTTGGTGTTGGCCGACCGAAGAGTAAAAGTACGTGAGATTGTTGATGCCATAGGCATTTCATATGACAGTGTAGTTTCGATTTTAAATGATCAGCTGGGTTTAAGAAAGTTGTCTGCAAGATGGGTGCCGCGTTTGCTCCCAATTGACTATAAACGTAAACGTGTGACAACTTCAAAGGATTGTTTGGAGTTGTTTAACCGCAATCCGAATGAGTTTTTGCGGCGCTTTGTAACTGTGGATGAAACATGGATTCATTACTGTACTAAACAATGAGTTTCACCGGGTGAACCTACTCCGAAGAAGGCCAAGGTAGGTTTGTCAGCCAATAAGGTGATGGCAACAGTTTTTATGAGATGCACGTGGGATAATCCACATCGATTACCTTCAAAAGGGAAAAGCAATAAATGGCGAATATTATGCCAACTTATTAGACCGATTTAATGAGGATTTAAAAAGGAAACGACCCCATATGGCCAAGAAAAAAGTTCTTTTCATCAAGATAATGCACGGGTGCACACGTGTGCAGTCTCAATGGAAAAACTCTATGAATTGGGCTACGAATTGGTACCTCATCCGCCATATTCTCCGGATTTAGCCTCTAGTGACACTTCCTATTTCCAAACTTAAAGAAATGGCTCGGTGGAAAGAGATTCAGCTCCAACGATGAAATAATTGACCAAATAAATACCTATTTTAAGGACCTCGAAAATCCTTTTTTTTTTTGAAAGGAATACAAAAACTGGAGAAACGTTGAAGTGTATTGAGTTAAAAGGAGATTATGTTGGAAAATAAATTTTTGTTTTACAAAAAACATTGTGTTTCATTCAAAAAGACACGGACTTATTGATCCGCCCTCGTAAAAATTTTTATTTTATTCCCTTTTTGTTACTTTTTATTCTCCCTGAATGTAACAAAGATTGTATTTCAATGAATTTCTAAATTGTTCTGGGATATGTGTCAGTAAAAGAAAAAAATATTTTGTGAAAAAAAGTACCAAAATCAGGTACGATTTTTACCCCTTAAACGTTCGAATTTCCAAAAAGTACCAAACTTGTATTCGACAATTTTCGACAAGGTACTAATTTGATGCATACTTTATTTCTATAGTTACTGGATTAAAAGATAGGTAGGGTTCCAAAAAAATACCAAAATAATGTTTTTACCCATTTTCTCGCTAAAAGAGCCGAATTTCAAAAAGGTACCAGACACCTATGTAATTATTTTTTAAACTAATAACGATATGTATTCAACTTTTTTTGTATTTCTATTAGTTTAGGAGATATAAGGTTACCGATTTTACCCATTTTTATCCATTTTACCCCCTAAACGATCGAATTTCCAAAAATCCCGTCTTAGTGGATCTATTCGGTAGCAGACCAATCTACAGTCAATATTTCATATTTCTAGCTTTAACCGTTTGGGCTAAAAAGCTTGAAATCTTTAAAAATCCTTAACTTGTGTCTAAAAAAATTTGTCTTTCCGTCAGTTAGTTTATGAGCGGGCCTCAAAGGGTAATCATAGGCCTTTGTACAGACCATTCTTATTTTAATCAGATGCTTTTATATAGTTCAATTTATACTTCAATCGTATGGACTTTTAAAGTATAATTTTTGTCTTAATCAGGCGACATTATTAAGTTCAAATTTCCATGTAAAACAATCACATTTTGTCTTAATCAGAGGACTTTATACATACAGTCCAGTTTATACTCTAATCTTATGGCTTTATATTTTTAAGTTAACATACCATTTGGGCTATAGCTATATGGCACCATAATATTCTTAAAATTTACCCACAGCATTGGATGTTTATAGAGACTATATGAGTCCTCAAACGGAGTTCTTAAAATTACACCTAATCCTTGGAACTTTTAGGATTACAATTTAAAATTCTGAGATCACTAGAAAAAGTAAATCTAAAGTACTTACTACGAATTTAAGTGCCAAATGTATTCAAAACATCAATTTTACGTACCTGGAATGATAAAGAAAACACGTATTAATAAAATGTATGATGATACAGATAAGTTGTTATATTGGTGTGATGATGAGCTTAAAATAAGATATATGAACTTTGAACTGAATTTAAATTGTCAATACTGAGTGACAGTTTAATTAATGTTTTCTTACTGTTTAATTTATATTTCTAACAAACATTTTTCTAACAGTGTATATTTACAAAAGCATTGAAGAAGAGCGTAAAAAAACGGGTGAACTGCACAAACTTCTGCTTTTAATGGGTATTTCTTTTTAATATCTTGTAAATGCAAAACAATTTATTGCATAACGGAGAGATACCGAAAAAAACGGTGATTAAAGCAACATCAGTGGAAAAAGAAAGAAAAATAAAGCTACAAAAAAAAAAAAACTTTATAAAATGAAATACAAAAAAAAACCCGGTAGAAAAAGCCAAAGACTATGATGATGATGATGGTTGGTCTTAAAGGAAAAACACAACAACAACAATTTGGCCAACAAGGAAAAAAAAAGAGTTGTTTTTACGTATAAAGATATTTGGTTGTTTTATTATACATCTTAAGACATCGATGATGACTAAATTCTTTTCATTTGGCTTAATGTTGAAGCGCTAAATGCGAAAATGCACTTGGAGTTGAAGATGAACAAGAAAATGTATATAAAATAATGTTTAGCTCAATGCTGGAATGGAAGATGATAATAATGATGATGCTGAAGATGATGTTGTTGCTTTCTTTATTCTTTATTGTATTGCTTTTTGCCTGATAGCCGCCTCTATGAGTGAAGATGGCTAAAAAGCTCATAAGTCTTAGCTAAGAGTTTGTAACAAAAAAAAAAAAAAAATTATTTCAAATGAAAAATTACAGCTTTTAAGTACTTTAGATTACTGTAGATGTTTTTATTGTTGTTTTGTGTGTGCGTTTTTTTTTTTTTTTTTTATTTATTAAACTACACATGAAGTAATCCTAATGACTGTCTTGACCCAATGATTGGGGCCATATTGTTTCTGGTATTAAAACTCCTCAACCAAATATCTCATATCTTACACAAAACGCAATTTAACAGAAGTCTTTACTTATACTCTCTTTATTACAGTATTCACCTCTCTTTAAACACTAAAAGCCTGCCACAGAAGTCAACTTAACAAGCTGGAGTAAAGCAAAGTATAAAAAAAAACCCACTTGTATGAATGATGATCTTGTGTAATGACTACAAAAGATTATTTGCATACTTGAATGGGTAAAAATTAGATAGTGGACAGATCAATTATTCATAGTTATTTCTTGTGTTTTTAGTTTATTTTTTTTTTCTACCAAATGAATTTAGAACAAAAAAAATAAAAAATACTAGTTATGAAATTCTGAATGCAAACCAGTAATAATAATGACCAAGTGACCAGAAGCTAATAAATGATTAAGGAGTATTAAGAAAAAATAAAAAAAAAAATAGTTGTCCTGCAGGTTGATTATCACATGAACCAGAAGCTGAATGACATGAAGTGACGTTGAAAAATGATTCTATGAAGACCAGTGAACTCAAGAGATTAAGATTAAAGAGCTTTCAAGTGAAATTGTTGAAGTCGAAATGTTATGGAAATATTACTTATTTCTAGATCAACTTTTGGTCAAAGTCCCATTTCGACCTTAATCGGAGGATTTTTTACAGTTTAACTTTGTTCTCAATTGTCTATTTAGATTTTAAACGGAGTTCTTTCTATAATTCTATTTTGAATATAATTGCAGTCCTTTATGCAGTCTAATTTATAGCGTTTTCTTTTCTGAAGAAAGATGTTACATTGTTACTGTGTAACATTTTTTAAGGGTTACCTCCACCCTAATAAAATGGTACCTTTTTTATGATTACAATAGAACAAAAAATCTGAAACCAATTCTACAGAATTCAGGTTTCAGATTGGATTTTTAGTGAAATTTTAGATTTTTGATGAAATTTTAAATTATTGGGGAAATTTTTAATTTTTGGTGAAATTTTGTATTTTTGGTGAAATTTTGGATTTTTGGTGAAATTTTCGATTTTTGGTAAAAAATTTAATTTATGGTGAAATTTCAAATTTTCTGTGAAATTTAAGATTTTTGGTGAAATTTCGAATTTTTGGTGAAATTTTAGATTTTTGCTGAAAAATTAAATTTTTGGTGAAATTTTAGATTTTTGGTGAAATTTTGGATTTTCGGTGAAATTTTTGGTGAAATTTTAGATTTTTGCTGAAAAATTTAATTTTTGGTGAAATTTTGGTGAAATTTTTGATTTTTGGTAAATATTCGGAATTTTTGTGAAATTTCCATAATTAAGTGAAGCATAAATTTCTTCCCGCTAAACATTTCAGTGTGCTGTTAATAAAGTGCATCATGTTCACCTTCTACTTTTTTTTTTTTTTTTTTTTTTGTTGAGGGTAAAACATGTATTTTTTTAAATTTAAAGGTAACACTATTAGAAAAGAACATCCGACCCATTTAAAGTATTACATTTTTTTTCAGAATAGAACACAAAAGTCAAAGGTCATAGGGCAGAATAAAGGCTATTAAACTTTTATATTGTTCAGATTTGGACATTGTACAGTTTAATTTTGACTTTAGTCGAAGGCCTTGATATAGCAGGTCTTCATACAGATTTAATTTTTTCTTAGTCAAGGATTACAAAGTTCCTAAGAATACTATTTTTTTCTCTTATTGGAGGACTTTGTCCAGTCCAATTTTGTCCTAAGTCGAAATTTTTTATGCAGTTAAATTTTGACTTTAAACGTAAGGTTTGTACAGTCCAATTTTAATCTTAATCAGGGGACTTTATATAGCCTAATTCATACTCCAATTGAATGTCTTTATACATTCTATTTTTTTTTTTTTTTTTTTGCCTAATCAGGAGACTTTGCACAGTCCAATTTCTCCCATATTAGGCCTTAATCAAAGGACTTTATACAGGCAAATTTATATTTCAATCGTATGTTCTAATTTGGCCTTAATCAGGGGACAGTCTAATTAAGCCCGTAATACAACTCCATTTTGCTTCAGTTAGAGGACTTGGTGCAGACCTTTTTATTCTCCAATTATTTGGGTTTATATAGTCCAATTTTTCTTAATGTTTATCTTTATCAGGAGAATTTATACAGTTTCATTTTGACCATAATAGTAGGTATTTATACAGACCAATTTGTTTTCAAAAAGGGGCCTTTTTTGCTCATAATAGAATTACATTTTGTCTTAATCAGAGGATTTTATATAGTCCAACTTGTAATGTAATCAGAGTACTTTTTGCCCGTAATATATTGGAATTTTGCCCTAATCAGAATACTTCATACAGTCCAACTTAAACTATAATATTATGTTTTAATACAGTTAAACTTTTGTCTTAATCTGAGGACCTTTTACAGTCCAAATCTGTCCATAACACGATCCAATAATCACGACTCCAATTTATAATCCACATGAATGTCTCAATACAGTCCAATTTTTGTCATAATCTGGAGTCCTAATAAAGTACAATTTTGCATATAATTATAGGTTTTCCACAGACCAATTTTGCTTCAATCACAGGCCTTTATAAAGTACAATTTATACTTCAGTCTTAGGTTGTTAAAAAGTACAATTTTCCCTCTATTTAGAGGACTTTATACATTCCAATTTTATTCTTTATTAAATAACTCTTAACCGTCCAATGTTGCCCTTATTAGCAGATATTTATGCAAAATCGTTATGTCAAATCGTACATATTGACTATAATCCTAGGTCTTCATCTAATAAAATTTTCCACTGAACTATGACCAACTTATAACCTTCACCTCTTACCTTTCACCACCACTAACTCCTTCTTTAAATAGCTAATTCCTAAATCAACATAAAAAAAGATCCATTAATAAGTCTACAAAACTTTCAAAGTTTGTATAGTCAAAAAAAAAAAAAAAAAAAAAGCATAAACAGTTACACATTTATAAAAATCCTCATGATTTAAAGACCCTCTTAAAACTTTTTCTTCAAATTCTTTACTATTTTTCCTACATTCAACACTACTAAGCAACATAAAAAACTCCTATACAACATTATGTCACACCTTCTAGTAAATGGAAAATAAAATAAAAAATCACAAAATAACAAAAAAGAAAAAAAAAAACATAAACTTTTGCAAACACATGTTTAACGCACAACGACCTTCTTTTAACGATAAATTTCGAACACAACTTGTATTAGAAATAATTTACGAGCAACGCTAAATAAAAACTAAAAAAATAAAAATAAAACAGAAAATCTTTACTTAACCAAGAATAGCCCAGGAATAAATGAAAAAAAAAAATGGAAAAAAAAGCAAAATAACCAAAAACGATAAAAACTTCCTTCTAGTATTTAAAAAGAACAAAAAGCAACAACATAGAAAAAATGGTCATCTGTAGAAAGAATTTCAAAAGCAAAAGTTAAACTAAGAAGGTGTATTATGTAATATTAAGAAGTAACTTTAAACTTAAAGGAGCTTAAATTTAAACTTGAGAAAAGTAAAGCAACACCAACAATAATATTTAATACAATTTTTTACAAAAATACAGCCATCCATGGTTATATACTTTTCTGCAACTTTGTTACATTAAACACAGATTTAAAAGATTCTTATCATTAAAGTAGACTACTTGTTTATTTAATGAAAAGCGAAAAAAAAACAAGAAATAATACAAAAGGACAACATTAGGCCTAACAAAGTTGTTAAGATTTTAGATCATTAAAATGAAAATAAAAAATCCTAATTAGAATTTATTTATAGTAAAAAATTTTAAAGTTTTAGCACTTTAAATTCATAACGTACACAAGTTTATAGTACATAAAAATCTTAAGAGAATATTTATGTTCGATATATTCAGCGGGAATATATTTGGTATGATTAAGTTAACCACAAGTGATTGAAACTGACCACAAAGGAAATACTAATATTATTTGGAAGGAATGTTTGGAGATAATTCACTTTAAATTTAAGGACACTTTTGGGAAATCAAAACTTCTTACTTGAAAGCACCGGACGCACAGTGATTTGTTCCCATACAACGCACGTTGGAGTAAAATGTGTCAAAAGTGGCGCTTAATTGAATTTTAAAATTTAAAATTTTGTATTAAAATTGGGTACCGAATAAAAATAGACAAAATTATGTATCAATATCAAATAAAATCTTTAAGCTAGGTTATGTTGTTTTCTTACAAGGAGCTGTAAAAGTTAAGAATTTTTTTTACATTTTTGAAAAATAGTAAAAAATTAAATTTTCATCAGATTTCAGTGTATTTATTTTAAATAAAAAGTCTTTAAAAGTAAAAATTTTAAAGAGATCATCAACTCCTGGTATTTAAGTGTACTTTTCTTCAAGTATTTGTAAATTATATTTTGTCCTAATATTTTTGTTATTTTTTTTGAAAAATGCTCTAAAATACACAAATTTTCAACTTTCATGGAATGCAACTTAAAATGTTACAGGATGTTTGTTCTGAAAATTTTCTGAAAAATTGTCTATATTGTCCACTTTAATATTACGAAAAAAACAAAAGGTCGATTTGTGTTTCCAAATGTTTTTTTTTTTTTTTTTTTCGATTGAATACTTTTAAGGGTTGTCAAATTTTTTGGGGAAAAAATAAATACAATTATAAATTTAATTAAATTTTAGTAAAATTTCAATCATAAATGTATTAACAAGTATTTCGAAATATTGTTTTCTGTGAATACGAGGGCGTATAAATAAGTCAGTGACTTTTTGAATGAAACACAGGATTTTTCGAGGTCCTTAAAATAGGCATTTGTTTGCTCAATAATTTCATCATTGGAGCTAGTCACTAAGTCCGGGCTAATATGGCGGATGAGGTACCAATTCGTAGCCCAATTCATAGAGTTTTGTCATTGAGACTGCACACGTGTGCACCCGTGCATTTTCTTGATGAAAAAGAACTTTTTTCTTGGCCATATGGGGTCGTTTTCTTTTTAAATCCTCATTAAATAGGTCTAATAAGTTGGCATAATATTCGCCATTTATTGTTTTTCCCTTTTGAAAGTAATCAATGTGGATTATCCCACGTGCATCCCAAAAAACTGTTGCCATCACCTTATTGGCGGACAAACTTACCTTGGCCTTCTTCGGAGCAGGTTCACCCGGAGAAACCCATTGTTTAGACTGCTGCTTAGTCTTCCGAGTACAGTAATGGATCCATGTTTCATCCACAGTTACAAAACGCCGCAAAAACTCATTCGGATTGCGGTTAAACAACTCCAAACAATACTTTGAAGTTGTCAAACGTTTACGTTTATGGTCAATTGAGAGCAAACGCGGCACGCATCTTGCAGACAACTTTCTTAAACCCAGCTGATCATTTAAAATCGAAACCACACTGCCATATGAAATGCATATGGCATCAACAATCTCACGCAATTTTACTCTTCGGTCGGCCAACACCATATCGTGGATTTTTTCGACATTTTCGGGTGTACTGACCTAAATTGGAACGTTCAGAACGTTCAGCGTCATTTGTACTTGTGCGACCACAACGAAAGACAGTAAACCACTTTTTTTAACATTGAAGTCGACGGTGTAGAGTCCCCATGGTATTTATCGAGCTTTTCCTTAGTTTGATTGGCGGTTTTTTTTCGCAAAAAATAATGTTTAATGAGCACTCGAAATTCAGTTTTTTCCATTTTTAGAAAAATACACAAGTTTGTATGCTTTGAACAGCTGTTAAACGCAAAGTAAATGACGACATTTGCTCAAAATTTGACAGCAGTCTTTTAACAGGTGGCACTTGATGGGAACAGTGTTGCATTTCATATGACTACGAGGGAAATTCGAAAAGTCATGGAAATATTGATCGGCCCTCGTATAATTTTATTATGAAATGTACATTTTTTTTTATTTAGTAACGGGTCGTTTTATATTCCTCTTTAACAAGTGTAACCTTAACAGTGCCAAACACACCATATAGGGTCATATCATTGGATCTTCCTTTCAGGTTTGAGAGTTATGGTCTACAGAAATCACTCAGTGACAAAATACTATTGACATGTACTTTTAGTTTCCTTTAGTACATACAATTATATACTTTTCTTGGTATCTCGACTTATATTTCTCTTCTTGGGTTTAAATATCGTTGTTATTATGCTATCATAGCCAATGATTGGCTGCCAATCACCTTAGAATAGTTGGTGTAGTATACGAATATAACGGAGAATTATGCTCCAAATGAATGGAACAATTCTGGATCATAAACGCTCTCGTAATAAGTACAAAAAAATAATACCAAATCATATTTCGAAGATGCGTGATAGCATAACAATTAAACTTATATTCATTCCGAAGTAGAAAAATTTAAAATCTACACAAGATTTTAACTCTGTAGGCGTATAGGCCTCCCAACAACAACTTGATGAGATGAAAATTCAAAATTAATAAATTTTCGAAGTCGATTGAAACGGCCTAAACTAAAAGCCTTCAATAAGAGAAATTCTTAGAAGCATATTTTTTATAGAGTTAAATGGTGAACTGATCTAGCATTTATTCACATATTTTTGAAAACAGTCGCCATATTACCATCCGTACTCGAAGTACGATTATTGGAAGCGTTAGTGATCTAAAAACTCGATATAAAAGTCACCAAAGATGACATATTCCCTTTAAAGCTTATAATACAAAGACTATATTGTATGGAAATATTAAAAATTATTTCGTATCATGAAGATATAATACTAAAGAACTAATCAAAACAAATAATTCGATAGGATATAATTCACCAATTTCGTAAACTATTCCGTGGACCATAGTCTGAATAAAACCTAATAAGATCCCCTTGAAGCACTTAACTTTGAAAAATAGTTTATTAAATTGAAATCCGATTGCTTCCAACTTTTTACACTAACAACTACTCAACTCTATTAAAAAAAAAAAAAAATACACCACCCCCTAAGTACCCACAAACGTTTGGAAAAAGAACCTGGTATAACCTTAAGGTGTTTTCTATATTTATTTATGATACTTACAGTGTTGGAAAAAATAATAGGGACAACCCTTACTTTCGCAAACAGCTGCAAGCAGTTTCTTTATATTAAGTTTTTTTTTTTTTTTTTTTGGGGGGGGGGGGGGGGGTTCCGCTATTTAACTGTTCCTAAAATAACGGAATTTCATTATTTGTTTACTTTTACTCTTTTGCGCTTTTATTTTATATTTATTTGCAAAAAAAATCAGTGAAGTTGTCATTTCAATTGGAAAAAATAATAGGGACACACTACAAAAAATTACCATTAGTCAATAAAAATTATTATTTTTAACATAAACATATTAAAAATCCGTAAAGCAAAGTTTATGTGATTAATTTAATCATATTGGTTTCGTGTTTGTGATTTATGTCTTCGGTAAATAAATTTGAAAATGGGTGTGGTGTTCATTGTACTGAATATGAAAAAAATTTTATTCTTAAATTAAATTCGGACGGGTTATCAATTAGAAAATTAGAAAATGAAGTGTTCCAAAACTAAAGTATTCAATGCCATTCATTCGAAAAAGTCATAAAACTAGAGGTAGAAAGCGTTTAGTTCGACTTTCCAAAAATAACCCCTTTATGTCATCAAGTAGCCTTAAAAATGAATTGTGTGCTTCAGTGACAAGTAGAAAAATAAGAAATAGGCTGCAGGAAGTCGGATTAATGGGACTCAGTCCGAGAAAAGTACCACTGTTGAGCAAGAAAAACATACAAAAAAGGTTGGAATTTGCTGAATTTGATCCAAAATATACAAAAAAAAAATAATAGTTTGGTTTCAGGATTATTCTCCAGTATAAAATGCTTCCATTTGCTGAGGATGAAATGCCACTAAAATGGGAATTCATGCAGGATAATGATCCCAAAAGCATTTCGCTAGAAACGTCAAAACGTGGTTTCAGCAGAATGAGGTGCCTATAATGGAGTGGCTGTCCCAATCATCGGACTTAAACCCCATTGAGCATCTCTGGGGAGTCCTCAAAAATAAAACTAGTAGCCTTAAATCAAAAAATAAACAAGAGTTGTGGGAAAAAATTCAAGAAACCGAATCTTGTGGGATCTATGAATCGCGGTTGTCAGAGGTTATAAAAATGAAAGGATCTTCAACCAAGTATTGAAAAAGTATTTGGAAAAAAGATTGGTTGGAAAACGGTTACAAGTATATAATTTTTATTGATATTACTAAAATTTTATTTTAATAATTAAAAAATTTAGGCTTCAAATGATATTTTATAATTATAGATATAAAAACGTAATTATGTTGGTATTTTTGTACTTAGTATTATTAATTCATTTAAGTTGACCAATACTATACAATAAATTCTACAAATTCGGTAGGGAAAAGCAAAGTAAACCTTTTATAATAAACAATTAGTTGAAGCAATAGAAAAATTCATTTGTATATCAGCTTTTCATTTTAAAAACATCTTTTCCATTACAGCAGTCAATAATTCTTTATGTAGAAATATAATTCGAATTTCCTAATTGACAAAAATTAGGTATCGTGATCTATTTTGTTATTTTGACATTTTATAAAAAAAATATTAAAAATTTGTTTTAAATACAATTAACAAAAAAAATAAATTCATCAAGCTCGAAATTTAGGATACTAAAGCTAATAAAGGAATACAAAACATGCTATGCTAAGGTAAGATTAATTCTTGATAACATCCTTGACTTTATGTAATAATAGCATCTTGTAATATTTTCAGATAAGATTATGCCCCAATAAGGAGAAAACGGTTTGTACTTTGATGTTAAATGTACTGATAGTGATCCTAAAAATGTAGGTATATCTTCGTCTAAGTCATTGTGATATAAGATATTTAAGGAGTGAGATCGAAAAATTCTTAACACACATTTTGCCTCATAACTTTTTTCGGAATCAATATTCAAAATTTTTTTGATCTAGTTATGATGGAAAAATACTTCAGTTATTATTTTTAATAACAACCATGTTTGTCCTTATTTTCATCGAAATAGTGACGAAAAAGATTAACGTCCTAAAAGTTATTAAAAAAAGCTAATGGGAAAGTTGATAACATATAAAGTTCAAAAAATTCCAAACTGGAATTCTGCAAAAAAAAAAAAATTACAAACCAAAAATAGGACTCGGAATTTAAAACCAAATTTCATATAAAAATACTCAAGCTGTATAATTGACGAAGAAACGTAGGTGCTGACAGAATCTTCGCAG
The DNA here is from genome assembly GCA_951394005.1 of Protophormia terraenovae. Lineage (NCBI taxonomy): Eukaryota > Metazoa > Arthropoda > Insecta > Diptera > Calliphoridae > Protophormia > Protophormia terraenovae. The sequence goes on from OX596074.1 coordinate 136,483,753, forward strand.
CTTGTGTCTCAAAAATTTTTACTGCTAATGCTCGAAGCAATGTTGGAGATAAGTTTAAGACCCAAAAGCAGCAAAAATTTCTTACAAAATTCATGGTATGACAAGCTTTTTGCAGTTGCGGCAAAACAGGAAAGTCATTTGATACATTCGGATCTATAAATACCAAAATATGCATAAAGGAATATTTGCAAAAAAGACTTCTTCTTTTCTTAAGAAAGCACAACGTTTCCATATATTTTTCGACCCATTTGGAATCATGTCACTACGGTAAGAAAGCTCTGGAGTGGTACCTAATCAATAACATAGTTTTAGTACCAAGAGAGTTCAGTTTTCAAAATTGTCCATAGCTTATACCAGTGGAGAGATATTGAGCTCTTGTAAAAAGTGAATTCAAGAGCACAAAAAAGGTATCCTAAAATACCGAAGATTTTAACAGAAGATGTGCACACTGTTCCAAAAAAGTGACTGAAGCAACTATCAAATCTCCAAAAAAAAGGGGTTTTCAAAAATGGTCCACAATTTTATAATTAGTGGTTAGAACCATCAATTGGTGGTTAAACTATCAAATGATTAAAAAAAAATAATGAAAACTCTAAGATCAACCGTTTCCAAGTTATTGAATATTATGTATGTTAAGAATTTTTCGATCTCACTCCTTATATATTTGCTGTTGTAGATGCTGCTGTTTGAAATTTACATTAGAACTGAGATCAAGAAACCTGTGGTTTGAGAAAATTAAAACAATTTTTGGCAAAACATCGCAGACATAAAAGGTTTTAGCGTTCAATGGACGAATGTATGATAAATGACGTCGTATAAATTCATAAAATTATAACATAAATTTAAGTTTTCATTTTATAAAAAATAAAATAACATACATGCATATTACAAAATATTCTTTTAATTTTTATTAGGCACGAAAATTCGGTAATTGCAACCATTATGGTATGTGGAATTTATTTCGACTGGTTTCCACAAATTCGATTATTATAACTGACTTTTTCTAAGGTGTATCTATAACATTTTGCTGGCAAATGAAATATTCCATGATTGCAACCGATTCACTTGAAAGTTGTTGTAACCTACCGGATTTGATTGGCAAAAAAATTCGGTTGCCACAACGAATCTCTTTTCTCTGTGTGGTAATGTTAAAAAATAAATAAATATTTTTTCCAAAACATTAAGTGTCTCTATTATTTTTTCCAGGCCTTTAAAAAAAAATATATTTTTTTGGTAGAACTAGTTCCTTAATTTTGCTTTATAAGTTAAAATATTTAAAGTTATTTAGTTTTATGCATATACTTTTTAATATTTATGGAATAGTAAATAAAAAAGTTAGATTATATTGAAAAATTAGAGTGTCCCTATTATTTTTTCCAACACTGTATATTTTAAAGACAAACATTCATATTCTATTACACTCTTTGCTCTTCCTTTAACTGCAACAAACTTTAAAGTTTTTTATTGTCTCTATTTTTATTTCCTTTCAGAATTTCTACTCATCTTAAACAAGTAAGCAGTTAAAGTTAAGAGCGAAAAATTTAAAGAGAAAAAAAACACAAATTCAACTTGTAGAAAACCTGAGAAGAAAAAAACAAGAAAGAAAACATTTAGTTGATTGCATTTAAAAGTACTACAACATGCAGCAAAGTGTTTCAATAAGAATCAAAGGAATTGCAAATAAAAAAAAATAAGAAAAAAAAAAACTAAAGAAAAATAGCGCCTTAAAATTATTTCCAATTCATTTAATTTGTTGATTGTCGTCAGTTAAGTATACGCTTTTAACAGAAATAAAAGCAAACTTTACTTTTTTTATTTTTTTAATTTTCTTGTACTTATGTAGTTGTTGCTGTTGTTGTTGGCTGTTCATTATTATTGTATTTTAGAGCGGGTTTCCCTAACCTTCACAGAGCATTTGAGTGAGTCCAGGTTAAGCAATTTAGAATTCAAGTAATTTGTAGTAGTTGTAGTAGTTCTGCCAATAAACTGGCAAATAATGGGTTGTGTTTTACTGACTCTATGGAGTTGTATAGTTTTCAGATATTGATGATGATGATGACTACGACGACTACAAACATGATAATATAAGGTATATAAGAACAAATCGAATAAAGTTTGAAGTTGTAATGAACATAGCACTATATAATAAATGACTCTTGCGCCACTCTTGGCGCAAAGTGTTTTTGTGTGTTAAATATGGGCAGTTTAAGCAACCAATAACATGATATAAATACAACAAATAAGTGGCAATTGTAATGGTTTTGTAAGCAAGTGTATGTCTGTGGTTGAGTGTGTGTGTGTGTATGAGTTTATGTTGCATATAAACTACAACAAAATATATAATTATAATATAAATGTTGCGGTTGTTGCTGTTTGGAGTTCTATACCACTTGCTTTTGAAAAATAAACCCTGCAAATATACAAACTATAAAATAATCATTTACGTTTATGTGGAGTGTGTAGTATAACTTAAATTAGTATTACAGTTGAGATTAAGTAAGTAGTAATAGGGAACTGTATGTTAAGTCAACGATTTTATTAGAATTTTAAAATCTACTTACTAAAAGCGTTATGTCGTAAGGTAAGATTATCATTATGAAGTGGCCAGTATATGAACGATCTTCAAGTGTACTCTACTAGGACATTTGTAAAGCATCAACAGTTTAACTTCAGAGCAGAATAAAGTTCGATTTTTTTGTTCTCTTCAAATAAACATAAGAAGTTAAAATTAAGATTAGAAGTTCGAGTAAGAACAGAATTTTTTTTTTTTTTTTTTTTTACTTCAATATCGGGTAATGAAATATTAGTATTTACAGGTGTAGGTCTTACTTCCGTAGTTAGCACCACAGAGAACTAATAGGTTTATTTTATTTTGCCGATTGAGAGCCGTATTTATCCCATCGAGTTGTATTTAGTACGCGATCCCAGTTAACTATATTGAGAGTTTAATGGTATGTTCAGACTAGTCAAATATTTGAGCAAAATGACGTAAGCACTATATAAATATATTATAACCTTCATTTTAACAGGAAAATATTTTTTATTTACCACTAATCAAAGCTGACATTTTACTGAATCTTAGTGTTTTCTCTTACAAAACATTGAAAGTTTAAACAACGACGAATAACTTTTTTGTAGAGCTAGTGGTCCCGCAAATTTGGTCAAATATTTGACAAATGTGAACATCAGCCATATCTCCCCAGATTGCACTACGAAGTTAACGAAGATCATTCTAGTTTATTAAATATATTTTGTCGGATTGTAGATGATGTAGTTAGTCGACTGAGAGGCAAAGCGTTTATCGTATCGGATTGAACTTTGCGGCTATTATAGATCGAATCACATCCGTTAGTCGTAGGCTTCAATGAGTAGTCGAATAAGAGTCAGTGTTCTTTTTTTCAATATTCAATATTTTTTTAGCCAATCGATATCTGAAGAATGTTTTAATTGAATCACATTAGTTTGGTAAGTATATTTCAAAGTATCAATAGGTACAACATCCAAAGATGTAATTAAAATTGATTCAAAAGATATTTTTTTCAAATATTTATTACAAAAAATTGATTTAATTATAAAAAAAAAAAAAAAACATATAGATTTATATACGAATTAAATTTAATTTTCCTGCATTGATAAAAAGAAAAATCTAAAGAATCAATATTGCATAAAGTCGTGGGCATGATTTCCTATTCAGTGAATAGGTATCAAAAAAGAGAACATCTTCCTATGAAAAGCCTATATTAAATACATTGGAAATGATACTAATTTGGACTACTTCAGGATCTTATTGATTTGTTTGGATGTTCTTTTTTTTTTTTTTTTTTTTGCTGGCAATGAACCTAAGGAGTGCGATCGAAAAAATCTTAACACACGTTTTGCCTCATAACTTTTTTCCGAAGCAATATTTAATTTTTTTTTTTGCTCTAGCTATCATCAAAAATATGTCGATTTGTAGTGAGTTTGAACACAATGAGTGACGAAAAAGAAGTACAAGCTACAAATTATTAAAAAATATATAAAAAAAAAAAAAAAATCAAATAGGTTCTACAAATAATTGGCCAAAGAATTAAATTTCTGCCGTTAAACTATTTCCAATGTTATTAAAATTTAAAGCATATTGAAAAGAACTCCAAACACATCTGGTAGAAAACCAGCCCGCTTAGTTCAGTGCTCAGACTATTTGGTGCGAAAAGTCAAAGCTAATGCGGAGTTGAAAACATATAAAGTTCAAAAAGTTCCAGACAGCAATGCTGCAAAAAATTTGGAAGCCAAGAATAGAGCACAGAAATTAAAATCAAATTTCATGCAATAATACTATGTTGTATAAAGAACGACACAACGTTCTGTACTGACAGATTTTTCCCCACTTTCGGGTCAAAACTTGTATGTTGCTTATGCTCGAGGATATGTTGAATATATGTTTAGTACCGAAAAGCAGGCAAAATTTCCTAAAGAATTCCAGGTTTGGTAAGATTTCTGCAGTTGCGAGAAAAAAAGTTCTGGAGTGGTACCAAAACAATAACATAGTTTTTGTACCAAGAGAGGTCAATTCCCTAAATTGTCCGGAGGTAACACCAGTGAAGAGATATTGGGCTTTTGTGAAAAGTGAATCGAAGAGAACAAAAGAGGTGTCCCAAGATATCGTAGATTTTAAAATGGAGATGGGCAGACTGTTCCAGAAAAGTGACTGAAGCAACTATCAACCCTCAAATGGAAGGGTTATCAAAAAAGGCCTACAAGTTCATAAGTAGTATTTAGAAGTATAAAAGTTATATTTTTTGTGATCTGTAAGATCAACCGTTAACAAATTATTTAATTTTATATATTAAATCATAATCGATTTCCAAAGAACAAGAAAGTCAAAAACGATTTTTATTAAAATTGTAAGAAATGGTTGGACATTCTATTTGAGAACATCGCAAGTTTGTGTGTTTTTCAGAAAAATACCACAAAAGAAATAACAAATTGCTCGAAAATAAAAAGTGGAAATATTGCGAACATAAGTAAAAAAATTTACGAAAAATCACCCTCATCCAACGTCCATTACGACAATCAATCAATTATATAATAAAGTTTCTGGACAAAATCAGTCATATTCAGAATAAAAATACCCTGCGGGAAATTGGTAGCAATTGGTGCAATAGTAATGGTCCCTCTGTACAAGTTGAGTACCAATTGACACCTAATTGCCACCAAAGTTCCAGCTAAGTACCAATTGACACCTAACAGTCATCCAAGTTCTAGTTGAGAACCAGTTTAATCAGTGAGAGCTAATTTTTAGCTTGCTTGTTAAATGAGCAATTAGAAACTCGCGCGCAATATCAATCTGTGGCTGAGTGACAAGTGTGTAAAACTATAAAACACGAGATGAGTAAAAGTAACCTGGGTTCGATTCGGGGTGCGACCATCGACATTAACAAAAAATATATAAAATGAAAATATTTAAGAAATATACAAAAATAAAACAATTTCCAATTTGTTTTTCAAAATTGTATTATAATTATTAATACTGAATATGCCCTTTGGGGTTAGTTCTTTGACTTGTCCAAAACATAGTTAAAAAGGGTGAATTTCTCCCTCCTAGGCCAACGCCATGTTAAAGTGACAGATCCATCTCATACAAAGTGTTAGAACTAGAACCGGTCCCTATCACTTTGGACCAATCCCGTGACATGTTTTGTGTTAGTTCTTTTCCCTCTAGGGTAGTTTTAACTTTGGCCTGGGTATGATTCTGGTCCGGAATTTTTCATATGTAAAATAACCCAAATTTTTCTAGATTTTTTTTTTTCTTTGGCGTTTTTTCTAGATTTTGCTGGCAGCAGTTTTTCAGATCAAAGAATGAAAGGAACAATAAAATCGCATCCTACAAAAGTTGCAATGCAGCACAAATTAGAGATTTGGAGACAGTAGCAAGTTGTAAGGGGCCAATTTAAAATCTTCCAGTAGGAAAGCGTTGATTAAATGATTTTTCCGTTCTGGAGACAACGTCGAATGTTTAACGTGAATAGTTGTGTATCTGGAGTAAACCTTGTGGTGTTGTTTGCACATTGTATTCTACAAATTTAGCATAGTCTGAAATAAAGCTATTCCTTACTCTGAATTAAAGACATGCTTTTGAACGTGTCTTCCCTTGTCGGTTTAGAGCGGAATCCATCTAAAACTCTTGTCGTTCTGTGACTTACACCATCCGCTTGCAAGCAATTTCACACTGAGTTTATATTCTCACCCTAATTTTTGGTCTAAACTACAGCTAATAGCTGATCTGAACACAATATCTAATTGTCAAGGACTAGGAAGAAACTTCAGTAATAACTTCCTTGTCGTATTCTTCTCATCTTTGATTAGAGAACTTTAGCATCTTGGCAATTAAGTAATTGATGAGGAAGATGAGGAATTTTAGGCGAAATAAAAAAAAATTATATGGATTTGAATTGTCTCCCTAATTTTGTTCAACATTTCTTTCGACTATTTGATATACACTTTTTTAATGATTTTTATTGGAAATATAAATCAACCAAATCATTTATGCAGTTTTGCATCAGTAGGAGGTTATTTTTTTCTTTCTATAATCCCTCGATGATAAAAAACTATCTCACCAAAAATTTCTTTGCTGAGAATTTAACATGTTTTTGAATAACGTGATATTTAACTACTACGAAGATAGTTTTACAACGATCTTCGTCCTTTGTATGTAGAAATGGTGCTGTGCCTCTGAGGACTAAGAATACTGATCTTTGACCTATTCTACCTTTTTTGAATTCTAAGGTATAATAGTGAAACCATTTAAATTAATTAAATTTTAACAATAAACCCTGAAAACGTAATAAAATGTTAATACAATTCAAAATACACTCTTCAAAAATGTCCATATCACAAATACCCTCCCGCTATGCTATTTAATTTCGCTTTGCTATTAAAAAAAAAAACACTCTTATATGAATAAACTTTAAATATGCAGGTGGGTTGTTTCAAGTTTATTTCATACAGTTTATAAGTTATAATCTGCTACCCATATTTAAACAACTACCTAGAAATATGTATTAAGACCCCAAAGGGGTCTTTTGCTATTATTAAAGGTAGGGTCGTAAGAGGGTTAAGCTTAGGCGCTACACAAACATTTACACATACATAAACATTCTCTCCCTCTTAAACAAATGTTAAGCACGAAATTCAAAAAAAAAAAAAAAAACTAAACAAAAAAATGGTTAATAAAACAACAACAAAAAATCATCAGTGGTAGAACATGTTTAAAGCTCATATATATATGAGTATGTATGTGTGTATTATAATGGCCTTAAGTTATATTTTAGTTAATTTACAAAAGATTTTAAATGGCTCTTTAATATCTTAAAATTACACATAATGAGGGTGTTTTAAAATTAAACACAACAAAAAAAAAAAAAAAAAAAAAGCACAAAATAATGTTGGTTGATGTGTATAGGAGTATGAAAGAGTGCGTGTGTAGTTGTGAGAAATATTTAAATATACACATTAGACAGGTAATTAAATTTTGTTTGGCTAAGACAACAATAGCAATAACAAAAACAAAAATCTCCCCCTCAAAAAAAAAAAAAAAAAAAAAAAAAAAAGAGATATGTATTTTAGAAATTAACTATAGCAAAAAAACCTAAAAAAACGGAAACTTTTTATAGTGAATTTTTGGGAAGGAAATGATCTATTATGTATGAAGTGTTTAACAACATTAGTTTTTTTTTTTTAGTCTATTATCATCATTATTTTGAACTTAAGTTTTTTGAGTATTACAGCTGGCAAAAGGTTTCTTTTTGTAGGTGTTAATCATGATTTATTAGAGTTAATAGAAATTAGTTACATACTTTTATATAAATACTATATTTCGATTGAACTATAATTAATAATAGAAAAAGTTTTATTTTGTAAAAGAATTTTCAATAAAAAAATAAACTTGATAGTGTTAATGTTAGATTAGTATTATTTTATTCAGATTAATAGAGTAGAGGGAAAAGTTTGGTTAAAGTTTAGATAGGTGTAATAAAGATTAATTTATAAATGGAAGAATATTTAGGGATTAGTAAGTGTTTTAAATAAGATTAAATCAAGGTTGGAAACCGATACCGTTATAAATACCGATACCGATTAAATACCGTTTAAAGTTGGTTACCGTAACTGATACCGATACCGAAATTATTTTGTTAAAAATACCGGTATCCAAATACCGTTTCCCTCTGTACCGGTATATACCGGTAATTTAGTTTCGGTATTTTAAAAGTATATTTTTTTCAACATAATATGGTATTGTAAGAATAATTTTTCATATAATTTACTTGAGAAAAGAAGAAGGATTATTATTTTTAATAATTTTATTTTTATTTGGATTTTTTTAGAGGAATTTTATAGCTTGTTTTTAACCCTAGTACGACTTCAGTCTTAGTGGGAACACACAAAATATATGGGCATTTCAACTTACGATATGCTTTCAATTATTTGTAATATGACGCCCACGAACGTACTGTTGCAATTAATAATAGATTCTTAGTTAAATGATGATATTTGCTTCTATGAAAATTCTCTAGTTAATTTTGGTTTTTCCAAAAGGCCGAAAATTTTCCTTCAGAAAATTACAGCTTGAGAATTGTTGTTTTCTTACAAGGAGCTGTCAAAGTTAAAATTTTGTATTTATTTTAAATAAAAAGTCTTCAAAGGTAAACATTTTAAAAACCATCAACTTCAGATATTTAAGTATACTTTTCTTCAAGTATTTGTAAATTATATTTTGTCCTAATATTTTTGTTACCTTTTTGAAAATTGTTCTAAAATACACTAATTTTCAAATTTCATGTTTCAAGATGTTTGTTTTGAAAATTTTCTGAAAAATAGTCAATATTGTCCACTTTATTAATATGAAAAAAATCGTGCGCATATGTAGCCCGATTTGAGAAAATATTTTTTTTTTAATCTCCATTAAATTTCATACAAAAAACAGCTTACCCGTGGTCTTCACCTAACATAAAATATTTAACATTAACACTAACATCATGTTAATGGTAAATGTAGACCGTTCAACTTGATGTTAATGTTAATTTTTTCGATGTTTAAACACGGTTGTTAAAGCAAATGTTAAAAGAACCATGTTTAAACACCAAGCATCACACACAATGTTTTTTACTAACACACACAAAGAAATTATGCGTAGAATGCAACAACAAAACAATGAGAAATCAATCGTATCATATTTTCTTTAGTAATTTTTATGGTGATTGAAACGAGTATTTCTATGATATCCGAAACCCATTTTCCATATTTTTGTAGCGTTGGTCTGTGATAAAATTACAAAAATGTTATTTATGCTACTTTGTTTTTTCTACTACGTTACGGATTTTTTGCCTTTATGCATTTTTTTGGCGAAATTCGAGTAAAAATTATTTAAAAATTTAACTTTTGTAAGTTTTTTTAATAATAACGGTATTTACCGGTATTTTAGTTTCGGTACCGGTATACCGATATCGATATAATTTCAAATACCGTTATCGATACCGTTACCCAAATAAAATAAAATTGAATACTGATACCGTTATTCGTTTCGGTTTCCAACCTTGGATTAAATTGCATGCTATTATTGACACTAATTTCTTAATAATATTATTGTCATATGTTTAAAGAGAAAAATATTTCCATGTTAATATGTTCAACTAAATTAAATGCTTACTTAAATCATGATGCTTGTAATAAATAAATGTTCCAGATAGAATTAATCTTAAATACATAGTATTAAATCTTAAGAAATTTCATTGCTAAAAGATACATATCTTCTTGATCACCTATACCTTGGACACAAAATATGAGTGTTAATCAATTCTCAAATTGCTTAGCACCATGCAGAGGATAATAGGTATTGCTATACCGAACCGAACCTCAATATAATAACATTAGTTCAAAGTACTTCCAGAAATATACCTATAATATTGGCCCGTATTTGTTCAAATTATACACGGCATACTCAAAACAACATTGAAGAATTATTACTTCATTGGTATCAACGTGACACCACATTTGTGTCAAATTATTAAAATAATTTATGTATTCGATTCCGAATCTTAAAATAACGGGGACGATATTTTTATTTTATTCAAGAAGAATTTATTTAGTTTCAAAAGGGGGAGAAAATAAATGGTGAACTTTTGCCAACATGTTCCCAGAAAATAGGAGACTAAATTAGTTGCTATCTATATATATATAAAAATTAATGTGTGTTTGTTTGTATGTATGTATGTATGTATGTATGTTTGTTTGAAGTCTAAAGCCGCCTAAACGGCTAAACCGATTTTCTTGAATTTTTCACAGTGTGTTCCTATATGCCTGGAAGGAAAAATAAGTTACTTTTTATTTTGAAATTCCATGTTGGCGAGGTGCCACGCCCACTTACTAAATAACCATTAAAAGTAGTATATCTCGGAAATTGGTAATACTAGAGTCCTCAAATTTTGAAAGAACAACTTTGACACCTATATGAACATTCTGGAAAAAAATAGGCGAACTAGCAATAGGGGGTGTGGCACATCCCACGCCTAATATTGCTTGCCAATACCAAATGCCGTAAATTTAGGAAACTATAACAGTTACATTTCCCAAATTTTGTACAATAAACTTAAGTGTCAATGTGAACATTTTGTGCAAAAATGGGCGGAAAAGACATAGTGGGCGTGTCATCTCTCATATAAAGTTAATACCAAAATTTTTATATCTGGGAAACTATAAAAGTTAGAGAGCTCAAATTTTGTACGACTAGCATTAGCTTCAATATGAATATTTTGGACAAAAATTGAAACACTAGTAATAGTGGGCGTGGCATCTCCCGTATAAAGAAAATATTAAATTATAATATCTGAGAAAATATAACAGTTAGAGTTCTAAAATTTTGTCGGAGCCACTTTGGTAACAATATCAATATTTAAGAAAAATATGGGCGGACTAGAAGTAGGGGGCATGGTACCTCCCATATGAATTAAATGCAAAAATTCGTATACGTGGGAAACTATTGGAGTTGGAATGCTCAAATTTTGCACAAAGAATTTTGACATCCATGAAAACATTTGTCAAATAAATTAGCGGTTTATGGGGGTATGGGCATTATTAACATTAGAATAAGAATTATTTAATAAGAAAAATGTTATATGTTAAATGCTTATATTTTATTACAATAAGGTCAAGTATGAAAACTATATATATTGTAAATCAAAAGAATTTATAATAAGAAATAATTTTTAAGAAAAATTTTATATTTTAATTACTAAATAAATATATTTTTTTAATCCTTTAATTACTATGTGTTTCATTTCGGGGGGTGGCGAAGCACACCGGGTATTAGCTAGTCAAACATAATAAACGTTTGATCTGTAAAAATGTGAGAAATAATGTTTTAAAGCCTTAAAGATACATAATATAAAACTGTAAAAAAATTTATTATAAATCAGACGATTCTACATTACATATAGTTTAATGTAACACACACTATATGCAATGTAACGTAAGTAGAAGCCACATAAAAATTTTTCTGGAATATTATTTAAATTTGATTTCCTAAGGTTTGACCTATGACATGTTAATGAAACATTTTCTTTAGCAAAAAAAAAAAATTATAATGAAATTTGGTACACAAATTTTTACAAAACTAGTCACGTGACAGGTTCTCAGGGATAGTGAACGGTTCTATTTCTGGAACTTTATATGGGAGGAAACCTGTCACTTATACATAGGGTTGTCATTGGAGGTGGCTAATTAGCACCTTGGGATAGGTCGTAGGACAGGTCACAGGAATGGACATATTCAGAGTCGATTAATATAATAAAAATTTGAAAAAATAGTATTTAATTTTTAAACTTTTTTTTTCATTTTTTAAATTGTATTTATTTTTTTATTTTATAGTTTTTCATTAATGTCGATGGCGATATCGCGAATCGAACCCACGTTCTTCTAAAGTATCTTGCGTTTTATAGTCTTCAACTCTAACCACTCTAACCACAGAATGTTATTTCGCGCAATTTGCTAATTGCGTACATAACGTACCTGTTAAAAATTGATTCTCAACTGATATTACGTTAGTGTGGTGGTGTCAACTGGTTCTCAACTGGAACTTTGGTGACGAGTTAGGTGTTAATTGGCACTCAACCGGTACTGGAGGACCGTTACATTACTGCAATTGCCACAAATTTTCCGCAGGGACATTTAAGGTATTTATGAGAGTAAAACATCTATTTCGGTAGAACATTTGTACGGGGGTTAAGTGAAATAATGGACTGATCATAACCAATTTAAATAGTGAAAATTGCGGCTTGTACTTTTACATAGACAGACAGTCAGCCAGACTGACATCGTTAAATCGACTACGGATGTGATTCTGAGTTGAAAGAAATGTATATAACATTAAGTTGGGGGTCCGAAGATTTATATTTGAACTTCGAACTATATTTATATTATTTTTTTTATTTTTTTCTATTTATCTGAAACTACTTTGGTGCAAAAATAAAAAGTTTTAAAAAGTCATAAAACAAAAATTTTGCCTACCACTGAAAAATCCTTTGGAGTTATCAATTGCAGATGGAACGATTCCGCCCCATGCGATGGTCCTCAATTTGTCAATTTGTATAATTTGTGGTTTAAAATAAAATATTACTATTGCATTTTTAATGGTTGAGACGAAAATATCGATTGAAAAATTCTTACAAAGTTGTTGGAAATTCTGTTGTCAAGGGACTTCCCGCACAATGGCTTCCAAAGAGTATTCGCGGTTCCTTTGGAGTCCTTACTAGCGAGATAAAAGACTAGATTCAAACCATGGCAATGAGGTGCTCAACAAGATTACTATTTTCTGTCTCAGTTATGTCAAAAAACTTAAATTTTCTACGAGAAATGTGTTCAATGATTGCAAGATTGATTTCAGAGATGGACAAAGGAATGTTTTCTCCAACTATTATGTGGTTTCTTGAAGTAAATTTCTATAATAAGAAAAGTCTGCAGCCATCAGATAAGGGATCTCGACAGAAACGGAAATTAGTTTTAGAGGGTGCTGTTGGATATTGCGACCTAATGTCTTCCAACTATATTTGTCAAATAGTAGCAACAGAAAATTGTTGATCTAATTTTATATTGTGCATTAATCTTAGCAACCGTAGTATCCACTGTATTGGTTGCTTATATTGAGAAAAGATTTGATTACGTCCTTCATGACAAAATTTAAACTTAAAAGAGTCCAGTGCATTTTTAATATTTGAGAAAATTGAAGTTTTTAAGTGATCGACGTTCTGCAGATAGTAGATAATGGTCAGACAATATATAGTAAGGGAACACCAGTAGTTCTTCTAGGAATTTCTATTCTACACCCAAAGAAATATTGACATTGTCTGTGTATTTTAATTGTAAACATCGTTGATCAAATCAACAACGAAGATTTGTTACCGCATTGTTATCAACCTGACACACCATCACTGTGGAATCAAATTGAAACAACCTTTGTTCGATTCTGGGTGTTAAAAAGTTTTTAAAGACATCGTAAATTGATAAAGTGATCACAACCCTTGTCGATCTAGCATTACGATTTGTCCTCTAGTAGTCGGGTAAAATTTTATTTCTCGATATTTTCGGCACAGCAGCGATATTCTCGCTTAATCGATCGACGTCTCTCGGAATTCATCAGTTTGACAAACGACGACTTAATATTTTTGTTAGCTGAAACTGTACTATACTTGATTTTAACTACAGCTCATCAGTCATTTTATATTTTCCGTAGTTAAGACCAAAAAAAAAAAAAAATCAATACAGGATAAGAAAAAAGTGAAAGCAGATTTTTGTTTAGCATGTTCTAATCCAAATATTTTTTTTTTACGAATAAAAAAGAGAACATTTTTTTCCACCAGTGTCCACTTAATTGTAGGTATACATTGGTATTTTCACTTAACTGTGAATAAATGCACAAGATTTGTGCATCCATTTTGAAGGTACATACCCAGCAAAAGAGAACTGAAAAAGAGATGGAAAAGTCATGAATTTAACATTGTGTTGTCATTGGAAGGAAGTACTTAGTGGTGAAAAAGAGCTGCAGAAATTCCTTTTTTTATAAATATGGTTGTCATTGGTAGGATGTTCTTTTTTTATACTTTTTATTCATCTCTTTTGAAGTACACTGCCGCTCATCTGAATACGAAATAAATGTTATTCAGATTTTCCGGTTTCCCTCTGCAGATAGAAGAGCAATTATCAGAAGTGCTACAAACTCCCAAGACCCTGCTGCTAAAATCAAAGAAAAAAACTTGCGTTAAAGCAAGCTTAGCAACAGTAAAGCGTGTAATACAGAAAGCTACTAATCTTAAACGATTAAAAACTAAAAAGAAGCCACCCCTTCTTAACCCATCTCGAAAAGAAAAAAATACTACTTTTTAGCCGGCATCATATGACATGGGAAAATTAATGGCACAGAGTAGTATTTTTCGATGAAAAAAATTAAATTTAGAAGAACCGGATGGTTACAGTTATTATTTCCACGATTTGCGAAAAGAAGGAATTTATTTGGAGCGTCATCATAGCTGTGCTGGAGGTGTGATGGTCTGGGGTTCAGTTTCCTACTATGAAACAAGCGATTTGCAATATTTAACTTCAAAAATTCGTATATTACTGTTCTGGAAAAAAACATTTCCCCATTTTTCCAATATTTTTAGCTCTATATCATGCACATATCAACATGATAATGCACCTATTCATACTGCAAATGTGGAACTGGATTAGAAAACAAAATGTGACATTACTTGATTGGCCGCCATACTCCCCGGATTTAAATATAATGGAAATTATATGTTGATGGTTAGCTCGTAAAGTGTATGAACCTGGGAAACAGTGTAAATAAAGTTTAATTTAAATTTAAAAAAGTTTGCTTATTTATTATTTACTAGCGAAATATTAAATGCCAAAACCATTTTTTGTATGTGTCGTATTCAAGTGAGCGGCTTTCCCTTAAAACTATGTTAATAAATTTTTTTAACGAAAATTCTATTTAAAAAAAATTCTATTTTAGCTTTATTAAAATATAATAAAAATGCTTTAAAAGTTATACCTTTTCTCACGCTAAAAATACATTTATTTTCACTTTTTCTGGAAGTAATTATTAAGAACTTCCAAAAAGTTAAAAATATGCACTTTGTTCTACTTTTGAAGTGGTGAAAATGTCCTTTTGTGGAAGCTCTTTACCGTTTTTTTCCCCTTCATTAGCTTTATACCACTTAACCTTTTAACAGCCCTAATTACAAACTTATTCGATGTAACTTTAACAACTTACATTTAGAATTTAGCTGGAAAAAAGTTAATTTACAAAATATACTTTTGATACTATTAAAGACATTTAACCTTTTAACATTATTAAAGTAAAAGGAAAAAATATTCCTTAAAAACTTCAACTGCATTCTTTGTTCGTTAAAGGTATTTTATTTCCGCATTGTAGTGCATATTTAAATAGTCCTTTCTCCCATTTAATTATTTATTACCAAAAACAGAAAAACAAACAAAAAAAAATCGCCCAAAAACAGAAAAAAGAAAAAAATGAAATTGAAAAAAGATTCGGCTGTGCCGAATCTTTGATACCCTTCACCATATTACCATCTTACCATCTTATCGACATCATATTACCATATTACCGACAATTAATAAAATTTTCGCCTTAACGTATGCTTGCATATTTTCTAAATCTAAATTTTTTTCAAACTACGAAAATTTTAATATGAAAAAAAAAAAAAAACAATCATAACAGGCTTTGCTTTTAAAAAAGAAACAACAACAATTCCATATATATTTATTTTTGTATGTACAAACTGACTGAATACACAAAGAACAACAACAACACTGTTATTCATTATATTACTGCTGTTGCTAACTAAACTACTTGTCTATACAAAAAACAAAAAACGTCACTAATAGTCATTACAATGCTTAATATACATGTTTGTGTATGTATTTATGTATATTCTTAACAGATATGTTTTAGTTTTTAAAAATAAACAACTACAATTCCATATCTATTTATTTTTGTACAGACTGCATATACAAAGAACAACAACAACAACACTGTTATTCGTCATATTAATGCTGTTGATAACTAAACTACTTGTCTATACAAAAAGAAAAAACGTCACTAATAGTCATTACAATGGTTAATATACATGTTTGTTGGTGTATTTATATTCTTAACAGATTTGTTTTTGGGCCATAACTCTGTTGATTATGAACGAATTTGGTTTATTAAAAAAACCGAAATTTTATAAAAATATTAAGTGAGTGAAGATAAATATGCCGAGTTAAATATGTTTTGACGTAACGCCTTACGTCATGAAACATATTTGTAAATACGTTTTTTCACATATATGCGACATATTTCAAATATGTTTTCGTATTTGTGAAATATTTAAAATATGTAAATATTTTTAAATACGAAAAAATATTTAAAATATTAAAATATTTTAAAATATGAAAAAACAAAAAAATATTTTGCGGAAATTAAAAAAAATTTAACAAGCAAAATAAAATACTTAAATAATCTGAATGTAGAGAAATGCATAATTTTTAAATTTTAAAACAAAAATTTTAAAAATTTGTGAAATTTTTTTAAATTTTCATATGTACCAGTACTGATTGTAGGAGAGGTTTTTGGAAATTCTGGACAAACTAAGATAGTTTACGGGATGGGACATACCTCGTTTTAAAGGATATTTAGCAGACATTTGTAATCTACTTTCACTTTTTTATAAAATACATTTTAAGTATTTTTAAATTTTCATATGTACCCGTACTGATTGTAGGAGAGATTTTTGGAAATTCTGGACAAACTAAGATAGTTTACGGGATGGGACATACCTCGTTTTAAAGGATATTTAGCAGACATTTGTAATCCACTTTCACTTTTTTCTAAAATACATTTTAAGTACTTTTAAAAAATTTTTAAAATTTTCATATGTACCAGTACTGATTGTAGGAGAGATTTTTGGAAATTCTGGACAAACTAAGATAGTTTACGGGATGGGACATACCTCGTTTTAAAGGATATTTAGCAGACATTTGTAATCCACTTTCATTTTTTTCCAAATTACATTTTAAGTATTTTTAAAAA
Source organism: Protophormia terraenovae (assembly GCA_951394005.1). Classification (NCBI taxonomy): domain Eukaryota; kingdom Metazoa; phylum Arthropoda; class Insecta; order Diptera; family Calliphoridae; genus Protophormia; species Protophormia terraenovae. The sequence continues at coordinate 136,500,875 of OX596074.1, forward strand.
ATTTTTGAAATTTTTTGAAATTTTCATACATACCAGTACTTATTCTAGGAGAGATTTTTGGAAGTTCTGGACAAACTAAGATAGTTTACGGGATGGGACATACCTCGTTTTAAAGGATATTTAGCAGACATTTGTAGTCCACTTTCACTTTTTTCTAAAATACATTTTAAGTATTTTTAAAAAATTTTTAAAATTTTCATATGTACCAGTACTGATTCTAGGAGAGATTTTTGGAAATTCTGGACAAACTAAGATAGTTTACGGGATGGGACATACCTCGTTTTAAAGGATATTTAGCAGACATTTGTAATCCACTTTCACTTTTTTCTAAAATACATTTTAAGTACTTTTAAAAAATTTTTAAAATTTTCATATGTACCAGTACTGATTGTAGGAGAGATTTTTGGAAATTCTGGACAAACTAAGATAGTTTACGGGATGGGACATACCTCGTTTTAAAGGATATTTAGCAGACATTTGTAATCCACTTTCATTTTTTTCCAAATTACATTTTAAGTATTTTTAAAAAATTTTTGAAATTTTTTGAAATTTTCATACATACCAGTACTTATTCTAGGAGAGATTTTTGGAAGTTCTGGACAAACTAAGATAGTTTACGGGATGGGACATACCTCGTTTTAAAGGATATTTAGCAGACATTTGTAGTCCACTTTCACTTTTTTCTAAAATACATTTTAAGTATTTTTAAAAAATTTTTAAAATTTTCATATGTACCAGTACTGATTCTAGGAGAGATTTTTGGAAATTCTGGACAAACTAAGATAGTTTACGGGATGGGACATACCTCGTTTTAAAGGATATTTAGCAGACATTTGTAATCCACTTTCACTTTTTTCTAAAATACATTTTAAGTATTTTTAAAAAATTTTGGAAATTTTTTTAAATTTTCATATGTACCAGTACTGATTCTAGGAGAGATTTTTGGAAATTCTGGACAAACTAAGATAGTTTACGGGATGGGACATACCTCGTTTTAAAGGATATTTAGCAGACATTTGTAATCCACTTCCACTTTTTCCCAAAATACATTTTAAGTATTTTTAAAAAATTTTTTAAATTTTCATATGTACCAGTACTGATTGTAGGAGAGATTTTTGGAAATTCTGGACAAACTAAGATAGTTTACGGGATGGGACATACCTCGTTTTAAAGGATATTTAGCAGACATTTGAAATCCACTTTCACTTTTTTATAAAATACATTTTAAGTATTTTTAAAAAATTTTTTAAATTTTCATATGTACCAGTACTGATTGTAGGAGAGATTTTTGGAAATTCTGGACAAACTAAGATAGTTTACGGGATGGGACATACCTCGTTTTAAAGGATATTTAGCAGACATTTGTAATCCACTTTCACCTTTTTCCAAAATACATTTTAAGTATTTTTAAAAAATTTTTGAAATTTTCATATGTACCAGTACTGATTGTAGGAGAGATTTTTGGAAATTCTGGACAAACTAAGATAGTTTACGGGATGGGACATACCTCGTTTTAAAGGATATTTAGCAGACATTTGTAATCCACTTTCACTTTTTTCCAAAATACATTTTAAGTATTTTTAAAAAATTTTGGAAATTTTCATATGTACAAGTACTGATTGTAGGAGAGATTTTTGGAAATTCTGGACAAACTAAGATAGTTTACGGGATGGGACATACCTCGTTTTAAAGGATATTTAGCAGACATTTGTAATCCACTTTCACTTTTTTATAAAATACATTTTAAGTATTTTTAAAAAATTTTTAAAATTTTCATATGTACCAGTACTGATTCTAGGAGAGATTTTTGGAAATTCTGGACAAACTAAGATAGTTCACGGGATGGGACATACCTCATTGAAAATTTTAAATTTGAAAATTTTAAATTTTTTTTAAAAATACTTAAAATGTATTTTAGAAACAAGTGAAAGTGGATTACAAATGTCTGCTAAATATCCTTTAAAACGAGGTATGTCCCATTCCGTAAACTATCTTAGTTTGTCCAGAATTTCCAAAAATCTCTCCTAGAATCAGTACTGGTACATATGAAAATTTAAAAAAATTTCACAAATTTTTTAAAAATACTTAAAATGTATTTTGGAAAAAAGTGAAAGTGGATTACAAATGTCTGCTAAATATCCTTTAAAACGAGGTATGTCCCATCCCGTAAACTATCTTAGTTTGTCCAGAATTTCCAAAAATCTCTCCTACAATCAGTACTGGTACATATGAAAATTTAAAAAAATTTCCAAAATTTTTTAAAAATACTTAAAATGTATTTTAGAAAAAAGTGAAAGTGGATTACAAATCTCTGCTAAATATCCTTTAAAACGAGGTATGTCCCATCCCGTAAACTATCTTAGTTTGTCCAGAATTTCCAAAAATCTCTCCTAGAATCAGTACTGGTACATATGAAAATTTTAAAAATTTTTTAAAAGTACTTAAAATGTATTTTAGAAATAAGTGAAAGTGGATTACAAATGTCTGCTAAATATCCTTTAAAACGAGGTATGTCCTATCCCGTAAACTATATTAGTTTGTCCAGAATTTCCAAAAGTCTCTCCTAAAATCAGTACTGGTACATATGAAGGTTTTAAAAATTTTTTAAAAGTACTTAAAATGTATTTTAGAAAAAAGTGAAAGTGGATTACAAATGTCTGCTAAATATCTTTTAAAACGAGGTATGTCACATCCCGTAAACTATCTTAGTTTGTCCAGAATTTCCAAAAATCTCTCGTAGAATCAGTACTGGTACATATGAAAATTTAAAAAAATTTCACAAATTTTTTAAATATACTTAAAATGTATTTTAGAAAAAAGTGAAAGTGGATTACAAATGTCTGCTAAATATCCTTTAAAACGAGGTATGTCCTATCCCGTAAACTATCTTAGTTTGTCCAGAATTTCCAAAAATCTCTCCTAGAATCAGTACTGGTACATATGAAAATTTAAAAAAATTTCACAAATTTTTTAAAAATACTTAAAATGTATTTTGGAAAAAAGTGAAAGTGGATTACAAATGTCTGCTAAATATCCTTTAAAACGAGGTATGTCCCATCCCGTAAACTATCTTAGTTTGTCCAGAATTTCCAAAAATCTCTCCTACAATCAGTACTGGTACATATGAAAATTTAAAAAATTTTTTAAAAATACTTAAAATGTATTTTGGAAAAAAGTGAAAGTGGATTACAAATGTCTGCTAAATATCCTTTAAAACGAGGTATGTCCCATCCCGTAAACTATCTTAGTTTGTCCAGAATTTCCAAAAATCTCTCCTAGAATCAGTACTGGTACATATGAAAATTTAAAAAAATTTCCAAAATTTTTTAAAAATACTTAAAATGTATTTTAGAAAAAAGTGAAAGTGGATTACAAATGTCTGCTAAATATCCTTTAAAACGAGGTATGTCCCATCCCGTAAACTATCTTAGTTTGTCCAGAATTTCCAAAAATCTCTCCTAGAATCAGTACTGGTACATATGAAAATTTAAAAAAATTTCCAAAATTTTTTAAAAATACTTAAAATGTATTTTAGAAAAAAGTGAAAGTGGATTACAAATGTCTGCTAAATATCCTTTAAAACGAGGTATGTCCCATCCCGTAAACTATCTTAGTTTGTCCAGAACTTCCAAAAATCTCTCCTAGAATAAGTACTGGTATGTATGAAAATTTCAAAAAATTTCAAAAATTTTTTAAAAATACTTAAAATGTATTTTAGAAAAAAGTGAAAGTGGATTACAAATGTCTGCTAAATATCCTTTAAAACGAGGTATGTCCCATCCCGTAAACTATCTTAGTTTGTCCAGAATTTCCAAAAATCTCTCCTACAATCAGTACTGGTACATATGAAAATTTAAAAAAATTTCACAAATTTTTAAAATTTTTGTTTTAAAATTTAAAAATTATGCATTTCTCTACATTCAGATTATTTAAGTATTTTATTTTGCTTATTAAATTTTTTTTAATTTCCGCAAAATATTTTTTTGTTTTTTCATATTTTAAAATATTTTCATATTTTAAATATGTTACAAAAATTTTTTCGTATTTAAAAATATTTACATATTTCAAATATTTCACAAATACGAAAACATATTTGAAATATGCCGCATATATGTGAAAAAACGTATTTACAAATATGTTTCATGACGTAAGGCGTTACGTCAAAACATATTTAACTCGGCATATTTATCTTCACTCACTTAAAAATATTTATGACTGATCTATATAAAAATAAAAATCTATAGCTTGAACAAGGGCTTCAAAAATAAAAAATTCGTTTTCCCCGATATCTCAGTTATTACTGAACCGATTTATTTAATTTTTTCAGAACAAAAATTCAGAAAATAATTTTCGAGCCCCCTTTAAAAATTCGAAGTCCCTGGTATATGCAGAGGATACAGAAACTAAAAAACCGGTTCTAAAAACCGGTTTTTAAAGCATATCTCCACCATTTACAAACCGATCTTCCTGATTCAAAAAACCGAAATTTTATAAAAATATTTGTGACCGATCTGTATAAAAATAAAAATCTATAGCTTAAACCAAGGCTTCAAAAAATAAAAAATGCGTTTTGTCCGATATCTCAGTTATTACTTAACCGATTTATTTCATTTTTTCAGAACAAAAATTCAGAAAAAAATGTCCGAGAATTCTTTGTAAAAACGAAGTCCGTAGTGTATACAGTGGCTTCAGAAACTGGAAAACCGGTTCAAAAAACCGGTTTTTTGAACATATCTCCGCATTGTATGAACCTATCTTGCTGAATTCCAATAGCAAAATTCTCGAAAGCATTTCCGATCGTTTGACATACATATTATATATGTCAGTTATCGGTGGGCTTCATAAACGCCATTTCAACCGACACACGGACGGACGGACGGACGGACGGACGGACGGACGGACATGGTCCAATCGTCATCGCTTCTTACAAGGATTCCGAAAATATAAACTTTTTTGCTCTCCGACGAAAATTGTGGAAATTACAAACGGAATGACAAACTTATATATACCCTTTACACCTGTGGTGAAGGGTATAAAAAGTATTTAAATCTGCAATTGCCCAAACTCGCATTTGTCTACCGTTTTATAAAGCCATTGGACAAAATTGCTTTTATATACAATTAAAAGGAAAATTTTTAAATTTATATGGTGGCAAGACTTTTTACTACTTAAACATTTAGTTCTAGCTTTTGAATTGTTACAGAAAAACAACAAGCACAAACTTACTAAAAGGAAAAAAAAAATAAAAAAAAAACACCAACCAAGTAAAAAATAAACTTTTTCCTGTACAAAACCATAAAGCCTGGCGGCGGTACAGAAGTATTACAAGTGAAGCTATATTGCTGCTTACGCCTGCAAAGGTACAAGTACCAACCTGCTTTTTGTTGCAAAACAACATACACACACAAACACACACATACTCTTTAACAGTCATCTTACTTACATTTGGGCGAAAAAATGTACTACTTCGGTTTGTTGTAAATTATTTTTGTTTCACATTTTTTTAACTTGAATTCTTTAACAATTTTTTTGTTGTTGTAGTTTTTATGTTCTTTACACTCCTCCTCCCCTTATAATTCATACGTTTAAAGCCACACGTAAGAATCTTTTGCCCCCAAAAGTACAATAAAACAACAACAACCAACATAAGAAACAACAGGCTTTTCTTTAAAGTTTAACTTGCAAGTGCTGCTGCTGTTGTTGTTGTTGCTGTTGTTGCATGAATATATGAACATATTTTAAGGTGCAGCAAGTCACTTTAAGACTCTAAAAAACAAAAAAAAAAAACCGACCAAGTCAAGAAGAAGAAATACAACTGAAGACAACAACAACGACGACAAAAATAATAATAAAAAATCCTTCTATTTGTATCATTTTTGTTGCTGCTGTTGTTGTTGTCGTTGCAGGCTTTTGTTTTTGTTTTATTTGGTGTAGTAGTATAGAAGAATCCAGTTTTGTTTCAAATTTTCCTGTTGTCGTTTGTGTCGTGTATTCATTTTGTTTGGTGTTGCACTTAATGCATTTTTTAGTACCCCCAAAACTCCTCTGTCTTGATTGTTTTTTTCTTTAATGTTGTTGTTGTTGGTGTTGTTATTAAGCTGACTACATGTTAAGGGATTTGAAGGAATAAATTTATAAATAGAAAAAGAAAAGGATTAATTTCAAAGAAATTGCTAAGGGAAATACTGAAACTTATTAAAATTCAAAGGCCTTTGAGCAAAAAGCAAAAATACAACTTTTTTTTCCTATAAAAATGTACAAAAAAAAAAATACATTTTTAAGAAAATTTTCCATAAATTATCTCTATACAAAAAAATTTCACAAAATGTTCTTTTTAAAAAAATAATGTTTGTTCCCTTTGTATTTTTAACGAAATACGAAATTTTCAATAAATTTTCTTTAATAGGAAATTTTCGATAAAATGCTCTTTCATAGGAACGTTTCGATAAAATTTTCTTTTATAGAAAATTTTTAATAAAATTTTCATTTATAGGAAATTTTCAATAAAATTTTCTCTTATAGGAAATTTTCGATACAACTTTCTTTTATAGGAAATTTTTGAAAAAATTTTCTTTTATAGGAAATTTTCGATAAAATTTTCTTTTATAGGAAATTTTCGATAAAATTTTCTTTTATAGAAAATTTTAATTTTTTCTTACTTTTTCGATAGCTGTTCTTTTATAGGAAAATTTCGATAAAATGTTCTTTTGTATGGAATTTTCTATAAAATGTTCTTTTATAGGAAATATTCGATAAAATGTTCTTTTATAGGAAATTTTCGATAAAATTTTATTTTATAGTGAATTTTCTATAAAATTTTATTTTATAGTGAATTTTCTATAAAGTTTTCTCTTATAGGAAATTTTCGATAAAATTTTCTTTTATAGGAAATTTTCTATAAAATTTTCTTTTATAGGAAATTTTCGATAAAATTTTCTTTTATAGGAAATTTTCGTTAAAATTTTCTTTTATAGGAAATTTTCGATAAAATTTTCTTTTATAGGAAATTTTCAATAAAATTTTCTTTAATAGAAAATTTTAATTTTTTCTTTTTTTTCGACAGCATGTTCTTTTAAAGGAAAATTTCGATAAAATGTTCTTTTGTATGAAATTTTCTATAAAATGTTTTTTTATAGGAAATATTCGATAAAATTTTCTTTTATACGAAATTTTCGATAAAATTTTATTTTATAGTGAATTTTCTATAAAATTTTCTCTTATAGGAAATTTTCGATAAAATTTTTTTATAGGAAATTTTCATTAAAATTTTCTTTTATAGGAAATTTTCGATAAAATTTTCTTTTATAGGAAATTTTCTATAAAATTTTATTTTACAGGAAATTTTCTTTAAATTTTCGTTACATTTTTTTACAGAAAATTTTCGTTAAATTTTCTTTTTATAGAAAACTTTAAATTTTCTTTTTATAGAAAATTTACGTTAATTTCTTTTTATAGAAAAATTTCGTAAATTTTTTTTTTTTTTTTTTTTATACAAAATTTTCGTAAAATTTTTTATATAGAATTTTTGTAAAATTTTTTTTATAGAATTTTTGTAAAATTCTTTTATAGAAAATTTTCGTTAAATATTCTTTTTCGCTAAATTTTATAGACATTTTTTGTTAAATTTTCTTTTTGTAGTAAATTTTCGTTATTTTTTTGTTTAGAAAATTTGTGTAAAATTTTATTTTTGTAGAAAATTTTCATTAAATTTTCTTTTTATAGAAAATTTTCATTAAATTTTCTTTTTATAGAGTTTTCGTTAAATTTTCCTTTTATAGAAAATTTTCTTTTTGTAGAAAATTTTCAATTTTTTATTTACAGAAAATGTTCGTTCATTTTTTTTAGAAAATTTTTATTATTTTTTTTTTTTAGCAAATTTTCATTATTTTTTAGAAAATTTTCATCAAATTCTCTTTTTATTGAAAATTTTTGTTAAATTTAGTTTTTAAAGAAAAGTTTCGTTAAATTTTCTTTTTATAGAAAATGTTCGTTCAATTTTCTTTTCATAGAAAATTTTTCTTAAATTTTCTTTTTATAGAAAATTTTTTGTTAAATTTTCTTTTATATAAATTTTTCATTAAATTTTATTTTTATAGAAAATCTTCGTTAAATTTTTTTTATAGAAAATCTGCATAAAATGTTCGTTTATTTTTTTTTTTTTTTTTTTTTTTTTTTTTTTTTTTTTTTTTTTTTTTTTAGAAAATTTTCATTATTTTTTAAAAAATTTTCATCAAATTCTCTTTTTATTGAAAATCTTTGTTAAATTTTCTTTTTATAGAAAATGTTCGTTCAGTTTTCTTTTCATAGAAAATTTTCCTTAAATGTTCTTTTTATAGACAATTTTTTATTAAATTTTCTTTTATATAAATTTTTCATAAAATTTTATTTTTTCGTTAAATTTTTTTTAACCTCGTTATTTGAGGCTATAGACAGCTGCTAGAGTATTCATTTTACTCGACTTTTTCATTGTTCGAATAATCAAATAACTCGAAAATGCAGTTTTTAAGTTACTCGAATAATCGAATAAATCTTTTAAGTTATTCGAGTTATTCGATTAATTTATACCTTAAAATTTTACTTAAAATTTTGATAGGAAATTTGCTTTTTATAGAAAATTGTTCCTTAAATTTTATTTTTTAGAAATTTTTACTAAATGCACAATGGCACAAATTTGGAACCTTATAAGGATCAAAAATATAATGGTCACAATTTATGTAAAGATCTAAGTTGAGACCATATAGAATAAGGATTAAGGCGGAGTTGGGACAATTACTGATGCTATATTGGGACTTTAACCTCGTTATTTGAGGCTATAGACAGCTACATATGGCTGAAGCTAGTTTCGAAGTATTTAAAGTAATTTTGACCTTAATAAATAAATACGATTAAGCCTTAAAAATATCCACAATTAAATCATTAAGGGACCTTCAATAAGTACCTATTTGGGACTATGTAAAGAACTGCGATTAAGGTTTATTTAAAACAATTGAAGGGTATTTGGAGTATTTGGGTCATATGTATAAAGATCATTGATTAAAGTAAATTTGAGAGGATATAAATTTCTACGATTGAAATTTTATTGATATTATTGTACTATTGAAACTAAGTTTGAACCATATGTGGTCTTTAATCAACACCATCACCTACAATTTAAGTTATTTCTTAATGAACTCAATCTTTAACAATCTGTTAATACTGGGCTGCTGCTAAAAATTCTTTAGATCCACATATGAATACATGTTCGTACGTCGTATGTTATTTGATTCGCATACGTATGTGTGTATGTTATATTGTTGTTGCTGCTGTCGTTGTTGTTGTTTTATTCATATAAAACACTTTATTCTCATTTATATAGCTGGCAGGTGAGTTTTGTTTTTGTTATTCCTTCGTTTGTTCAAAAGGTTCTTGGTGTGGATGATTGTATCCGAGAGTGTGTACAGTTACGGACGAAAAAATAGGGTCAAGTATAATTATTTGAAATTTTTTTATTTTTTTCAAAAAAGATTAAGTGCAAAAAAAGTTCTTTGGAATTAATTCTATTAATTCGGTTGAAAATCTACTTGGAACATAAATTTGTTCTGGGAACATAAGAAAACAGTTGGAGGAAACATTATTTTTTTTTTTTTTTTTAAGACCATTCTAGAGTTCCCTGATGCTGAGATATCGACCTGACAACTTGAAATGGTAGTAACCCTCTCCGATATATTACAAACACCATTATGCTTAATTGTACATGGGCTATCAAATTTTTACAAATCTGTATTTTTTGGACCCATGCGAAAGTTTTACTATCAAATTTAACATTTACATTCTTCTATAAAATAAATACTTCCTTTTTTTTAGAGGATAATACGCAATTTTTACACTTTTAGGTATATGAGGATACTATTTGAGGCCTTTCCCGGCCTGTATTATAAGACTGGGGCTTTCCAGAATGGTATTTGGAACAAATTGTGTTTTCGCCAATTGTCTTCTTATGTTCTCAGAAGAAATTTAAATTCCTGCCGAATTTTGAATCGACTTATTGGCATTAAAAGTCCAGGACATGATAAAAATTTTTGGTGATTTTATGTTTCTAAAGAACTTTTTTGCTGCCTTTTAATTGAAAAAAGAATTATTTTACAATAATGATCGATTTCGGTACTTATCTTTTGTTGGGTCCTTCGATTTTACCCATATATTTAAAGTTCCAAATCTATAGATCCTTTCTGAAACGATTAGTTCTCCGAATTGGAAATAATCGATGATTCTCATCTTTTTCAGTTTTTTTTATTTTTAATATCGTTATCGAGATTTAAAAAAAGTAGTTTCATAAAAATTTTACAAAAAAATTTAACAAATTTTAGCAAAATTACTGGACTATTTTTGCTTGAGACGATGTACCGTTATTATTTTTGTATAGGCATATAACTCAATATATTCGCAATGATTTGGCATTAAAAGTTTTAATGTTTTGCATAAAATTTTTTCGAAAACTCAAAAAAAAAAATTCAAATAAATGTATTTGACCCTATTTTTTTGTCCGTAACTGTATGTGTATATGTGTGTGCTACTATATGGTTGTTTGTTTATTTGTACAAGTCAGAAAGAAGGTTATAAATTTGTGTATCTTTTTGTTGCTGTTGTTACTGTTTTTCGCAGCACTTAACACGCATTCTAATTGCACATGAACAAAACATATTTTGTATTTATATTCTTTGGATTTTTTTTTTTTTTTTTTTGTTGTTATTGTTCATTCATTGTACTTTTTTTATTATTATTTTTCATTTAATGTTCAGGTTTTTCATTATTTTTTTTTCCTGCTATGAGTTCTTGTTGTTGTTGCTATTGGAGTTCTAAAGAAACATAAAGAAATTATGACTGGGTAGACACCAACAAAACAACTAAATTTACGTTTAAGCCAAACATACGAGTTTATTATGATCTTATATTCCTATGTTGGTAAAAGGAAATGAAAGTTGAAACTTATCCTTTATGCACTTACACTTACACATGCACATTTACTCTTGCTTATACACACTCACACATGCATTTCTACTTTTATTCATTAATTTCGCTTTAAAAAGGGGATTTCTATGGTTGGTATTTTTTACTTTTTGGTGTTGGTGTCTTCATGTTCATGTCAGACTGAGATTTGTTCGTTTCAGTTTTTGGTTTTCGTGAAAAAAAGTTTTTTGTTTTTACTTAAATTTTTTTTGTTACTAAAGCTTCACGCAAAAATGTATTTATTTAAGGATTATTTTGAAATAATATATATATTTTTTTTTTGTTTTTGTAGTAAGTAGTATAAATTACAGGCAAATTAATTATAAATTGAGCAAAGCTTTAAAAGGTAATGCAAAGAGAATTTTGCAACACGTAATTATAATTTAATTAAAATTCAAAGTGTTTTTGAACGGCATGTTTTTAACGCCCGTGGGTTGTTCTAAAGTGTTTCCCTGTATTGTGTGTGTGTATGTAGGTTTCATTTCAAGGTTGTCTTTTGTTATTATAACCGGTACTGCGCGGTTTATAAATAATGGTATAGTAAAGCTTATAGTGCAGATTATGATTGAAATTTAAATTGATTTATTTAAAAAGCTTAAGTTGAAATTTAGTTAGTGAAATAGAAAAATTCTAATATTAAAGTGAAATAACGGTGATTTTAGCTCACAAGACGAGCTATGGTTGATCTTTATTTTGGTTACAGCTAAGCTACATGGGAATTTTATAAAGATTGAAAATTTGTGCAAAACTTCTACCTACAATGCGTTGAACGATTCCAACTAATGGAGCAATATATAAAACTAGGAATCAAGCTTTGTTAGGCCTATATAACGACCTAAGATTGTAGCTAAATCGTTTGACGCCAAGTTGGACTTATTCTAGGTCCCATGTTTAGACTTTATGAAGGCATTCGATTAAAGCTAAGTTTTACCGATATATAAACTTACAGTTTGTATAAATGTTGAGCCTTTCGTTTGATACTAATTTAGGTATACATTTTTATCTACCCTTGACGCTGATTTTGGCCCACATAACGAAAAATAATTGGACTTTAGTTAGGACTATACAAAGACCGACATGAACTTGTACAAAGATTTTAGATTGATGCCAAGTTAGGCTTTCGAAAATACCTTCAATTTGAGCTAAATTAGAACTATAAAAATACGTACGATTGAAACTTATAAAAGGATCTTTGATTGAACTATAAAAAGATCTTATATTGATGCTAAATTAGTCCTTATTAAGGACCTTCAATTGGAGTTAAGTTGAAACTATAAAAAGACCAACGATTGCTTTTCATAACGACCAGCGATCGGAGCTGATAAAAAAGAAAAAAAAAAACAAAAACTAAGATTGAAGATAAATTAGGACTATCCAATGATCTGTCATTGAATATTATATGGAAACATATTACGCACTACTTTTGGAACAAAATTAGAATATAAAGCAAACTTGAGACTTGAGACGGATCTTAGATTGATGCTAAGTTAGGCCTTATTAAGGACCTTCAATTGGAGCTAAGTTGGAACTATAAAAAGGCCTACGATTAAATCTTATTTGGGACTATATAATGACCTGCAACTGGAGCTGGTATGACAATGATTAAAGCTAAGTTAGGGCTAATCAAAGACTTAACTTTGGGACTATATTAAAACATGTTTTTCAAACTAAATGGGAACAATATGAACGCATGGGATTGAAGCAATGTTGGACCTATAAAAGTACCTTTATTAGACTAAACAAAAACTTACGATTGATACTAATAGTACAAATAAATAGACTTACTATTGGTTCTAAGTGGTGCCTACGTAAGGTGATTGGTCTTATATAACAATTTTCAATCACTGCTAATTACGCCTATTAAACGATTTACGATACGTATGTGATGGAGCAAAATTAAGACTTTATATTTAAGGTAATAACCACCTTTATTTGTTAAATATAGATTAATAAAATACTTATGATTAGAGCTAAGTTGGACCAAGTATTGACGCTAAGGTGGATTAATATATCGACCAGCTAATTCAGGTAATTAGGGCCTACATAAACTAAATTGGGCCTTGAAATGGAATTAAAATGAGGACTTAAAAATATTCCAAATTAGAGCTTAATTAGAACTATCAAAAGGCTGACAATTGATGCTAATTTGGTACTATATAAATGTCTATAAAAAGGCCTATGATTAGATATAAGTTGGAATTAAATAACGACCTAGTATTGGCACTTAGTGGGGTCCATATATTGACCTGTAATTGCAGGTAATTAGGGTTTAAATGACTTAAAAATAGATATAATTCTACTATTGAAAATTAGATATAGTCCTACTATTGAAATCTAGTTGGGCCTATAATATGACCTGGAATAGAGTTAAATTGGGACTAAATAGAGACCTTGGAATGGAGTTAAGTTGGCACTAAAAATACTTTAAATTGAAGCTAAGTAAGCACTATCTAAGGACCTACGATTGATGCTAATTTGGTACTATATTATGGGCTAAATTGGAACTAAAATTACAGATAGCATGAAAGAAATTGGGACAATATAAATACATAGTATTAAAACCAGGTAGGGACTGTATAAAGAGTCATTCATTAGAACTAAGTTGGAACAATAAAAGTACTGAAAATTTAAGTTATGTTATAACTATTAAAAAACTTACGATTGATGTTAATTTGCGACCATATTATGAGCTAATTTGAGGCTAAAAAAATAGCAAATAATGAACTGGAAAAATATAAATATCTAAGATTTAAGTCATGTTGGGAATATCTATATGAGTGAATATAAAGAACAAAATAGTTGTTAACTTAGAACCATATTATGAACTAAATTTTGGCTTACAAGAGAAAGCATTGTAGTATGAAGATCTAGTATAAAGTCATGTAGGGACTATGTAAAGAAGAACGATTGGAGCTAAGTTAAGCCTATAAATGGACTAACAATTGAAGCTAAGCCTGGACTATATAAGGTAAATTTTTTATAAAGAAAAAGAAGTATTCAAGCGATTAGAACAATAAGAATACATAGTATTAAAACCATTTTTGTTCCATATAAAGAGGCATGATTAGAGCTTAATTTATTTTGAATTAATTTTTCCTTAAAACTATTACATATTTAAATTCAGTTTTGGAGTAAATAAAGACCTACGATTGAGGCTAAATGGGGCGCTTTAGAAACCCACAATTAGAGTCATGTTGGGTATGCAATTAAAGCTTTGTTTGGGATGTTTGTAGATAAAAATAAAGCTTTAATGAAAATAAATGTATATCTATAATTGGAACTTTCATGAGAATGTATAAAGTCCTGCGACTAATGCAAGGTTGTGACCATAAAGATCTGCAGTTAAAATTAAGTTGAGAGGTTGAGAGAAACATTTACGATTAAAGTTATGTTGGGACTCAAATTTATAACATTAATATGACCTACGATCAGAGCTAAATTGGAACAATGTGACTACCTAGCATTAAAGCTATGTGAGGACTTTTAGGACTAAAGATAAGTAGTTTTTTAAAGCTATTTTAAGGCCTATGATTAAAGCTAATCTGGTGAGTATATAATTACCCAATTGCTATTTAGTTAAAAAAAAAAACAAACCTTCTTACCATAAAATGACTTCATATCACTTCTCAGAAAGTGTGCTTTTAATCATATTCATTTTAAATCTCTTTCATTATAATTCTCTTCAATAACTAATCTGTTATTAAAATCAAGATAAATTATATTTAATTTCCTTTTTTCTCTCCAATAAAACCAACTGCAAATTTCAAGCTTATAAGCTGACACAAAGTAAAACAAACTTCAATGTTTTATTAAGTGAAATATTTTCAATAATCTGATAATGAAATATGATGCTTTTAATTAAACTTCAAGCAAATTAAAGCCCCAGTGACACAACACTTTCATAGCAAATTACAAAATCAACTAAGCTTTAGAATAAAAAGAAAAAAAAAATAACCAAAATCCAAAGAAATTGTACAAAAAAAAATAATAATAAATAAATATTTTCTTTACAACCTTTCTCTTATTATTTCAACTGAAACGGGAAAAATGAACAAAAATACCAAAAATTTGATGACCTTAAAAAAAGACCTAAAGAAATCAGCCAAAAAAAAAGCACAGTTGAAATACCTAAAACCTTTTAGAAAAAAAGACAGCTGTCTTAACATTTGTATATAAAAAAATCAGAAATATTTTATTAAACTGTGAAATAAACGAAGAGGACAAGAAAAAACTGTTAAAATATACACAAAAAAACATATGGAACTGAATCTTTTTTCTTAATTTTTTTGGTATTTAAGGGTGTAACTTTAGATAACTATTGACTTTCATATGGTTTATGTAAACCCAGCCCACAAATAATAGATTTCAATTGCTGATTATCAAAAAATAAAGTATTGATGAAAAAAATGTTTATACCATAAAATATAAAATGAAAATGAAAAAAAAAAAAAAAATATATATTGTTTAAAGTCAGAAAAAAATATATTAAAGAATAATTTTATAAATGAAGTTCAAACCTACCAGAAAAGAGACACAACCAAACTAAATATTCGAAAACGAAAAAAAGAAAGAAAAGATGAAATGTTGGAAATAAAACGAGATTAAAATTTACAGATATACAGCAGAGATGAAATTTTTCAATGAAAGCAGATAATTAAAAGAATGAAAAAGACAATGAATTTCAGTTAATCTTTTAATAAATTTTAGACTTTTCAAACATCTACTAAGGAATTTTTAAAATTAAAATAAGTTTTTCAGATCTAAGGAATCTTTTTAAAATTAACTCCTTTATTTTCTTATTATTATACCCTTCACCACAGGTGTATAGGGTATATATAAGTTTGTCATTCCGTTTGTAATTTCTAAAATATTCGTCTAAGACCCCAAAAAGTATATATATTCTGGATCCTTATTGATAGGGGAGTCGATATAAATATGTCCGTCTGTCCGTCTGACCGTCTGTCCGTCTGTCTGTTGAAATCAGTTACCGGATATATATTTTTTATATATCAAACTATTAGAAATATTCCTTAGAAAATCGCTAATAAAAATGAGCAGAATCGGTTGATATATAACTGAGATATCGTCAAAAAACCGAAGATACCCCCAAAAAATCGTATCTGTTGTCGGCTTTTCTCGGCTCCTATAAAAGATAGCGTCTTCGTTCTCGCACGAAAAATTCAAGACCTTTCTTAAAATTTTTTTGATGAAAAAAAAAATCGGTCCACTATATTCCAGATATCGGCCAAAACGCGTTATTTGACTTTTTGAAGCTCCTATATAAGCTACGGCTGTCGCTTTTGAATTGGTTGGTTATAAATATTTTTATAAAATTTCGGTATTTTAAAAAAACCCAATTCGTTCATAAACAACAGAGTTATGGAGCAAGAACTAAAAAAAAATTATAATATAAATACACAGAAAAATTTTAATATTAAGCATTGTTGTTGTTTTTTTTTTCTTTATGGGCAAGTACATACATACATACGTACATACATTCATACATACATACGTACATACATACATACAAAAATGGTAATATGGTACTAAGTAACATGGTGAAGGGTATCAAAGATTCGGCACGGCCGAATCTTTTTTCAATTTCATTTTTTTTTTTTTTTTTTAATTATTCAATTAGAGGAATATACGGATTCCATTTACCAAAAAGTTCACGCAAAGAAAAAATATGGTTCGGGTGACCATAAACTAAGAGCAACATACTATGATTGTAATATATGATCCCAGGTTACAATAAGTATATTTGTACGTAATAATTTTTCTGATTCCATTTAATCATTTTCTCATCATTTAATGATTCTGTTTAATCATATTTATAACTTTTTTTTATAATATTTCTTCCGATTTCCAAATTTTTTTATTATTTAATAATTCCATTTTATTATATATATAAACCAATTTTATCATTTAATAATACCATTTTACCATATATATAAACGAATTTAATCATTTAATAATCCCATTTTATCATGTATATAATCCCCATTTTATCATATATATAATCCCCTTTTTTCATATATATAACCCCCTTTTTGTAATACTGAATATATTTAAAATAAAGCACATTTATCTGAAATATTTATTTATTTATTGAGAATATTAAACAAAAATTTTTCAGGTATAAAAATTGATTAATTTTTAATTATAAAATTATAAGTTATTAATAGTTTTTTATATAATATTTATACTCTACATATTAATTTTTAACATATATTTACATATTCATTGTTTAAATATTATTTACATATTATATTTTATAATATTTACATAAGAATTTAAATCAACAGTTTTATGTTTTCTTTGGTAATGCAAATATAGCCAATAAGATTTGATTATAAAATTTTATTGGCTATAGAATAGATATTAAAAAATAAAAATCCTCATAATCCTGTTGAAAGGCTTGAAAATGTGAGTTAAATCCATGGTTTGGCCGCAAAGATAGTAAGATTCATTAGAGGAATATATGTGGTTTATATGACCAAATATGGAAGGTCATTTTCATACATTTCAATATGGAAAACCATTCCTTCATATCTCAGAACAGGACATATTTTTCATTTATTTTTTTATTTTGTGGTTTTATTTCACAATTTTTTAAACTTAGAACACAAATAAATTGAACACTTTTCTAAAAACACACAGTTATACCGTTTGCCTTCTAACAAACTACTGAACTTATACACAAAAATGTGTATTCAATAGTTATGCAGAAAATAAATATGATTAACGATAAAAATACAATAGCTGTGTGAAATCAAATTATAGTCAAAAACAAATATTTTATATTTAAGGAAAACATAAACATATTCAGAAACAAACATTCAACAGTTGTGCATAAAAATACAATAGTTGTGTGAAATCAAATTATAGTCCAAAACAAATATTTTATATTTGAGAAAAACATAAACATTTTCAAATACAAACATTCAACAGTTGTGCAAAACAAAATATAACTTAAAATCAAATAAAAATATTAGCTAACTGGTTGTAGAATTGACTAAATTTGTAAAATTAACTTAATGATTATAGAATTAACTAAATAATTGTAGAATTGACCAAATGATTGTATTTATTCATAAATATGATTTCATATAAACATATTTAAAAACATATTATAATTCAGTGAACCATATTAAAATTTTGATTGTGGGTAATCAGAATCATAAACGTTGCTATGATGATCACAGTATATTTAAATCAACGAGAAAACGGCTATATAATCATTGAATAGTTGTGATGATCATGCTGTAACCATGTTTTTTCTATGCGTGTTGTGAGTTAAATATATGATGTTTACAGAGAACACCACGGTGGGACACTGAAGAGTGCTGATGACGGTCGTGGCTGACTAGAAAATGCATTCCATTCTGCCGAGTGTCCAATAAACTTTTACAATGTATTCTTCTAATTAATATAATTGAACTCGAGCCTGAATAATTTTCAAAAATAATTATAACCAAAAAGTTCGAATAAAAAATTAATAATAAATTAAAGTAACTCCTTTATTTCTCTTTTCTTTTAAAAACATTTAAAAACAATTGTAGTTTTATAACATCAAAAAAGCATTTTTTCTTTTCTTCATCTTTTTGTAATACTTTTTTTTTTAAGAAAATATAATAAAGAGCTGTAATATGGTTTTTGCTTTTTTTTTGGGACACAAACCGTCAGTTAAAACAAAACAAAAATGAACATAAAAGCAATTAATAATAATTAATGTTTTATCTGTATTATTGTGGTTATTGCTGCTGTTGTTGTAGTTCTTGTTTTTGTAGTGTTTATAATAAATAATACGCATGTATTAATATTTCACTTGGTTCTCCCCTTCTCAGTATATAAAAAAAATTATATAAAATATTTTTTTAAAAGTTGTAAATAAAAGAAACTCCGGGCTAAAATACAAGAAAATATAATAATAAATAAAAAAAAATAAAAAAAGAAAATAAACTGTCTATAAAACAAATGCTTAAAGCTACTGAAGTCACTAAAAAGAACAAAATGCTACAAAAAAGCCAGCATTGATCAGAGCAATAATAATAATGGCAGCAGCAACAAGAATTACAACAAATAATAAGACAAATAAAAGTAATAAAAATAACAAGAGATTTTATGTTAAATGTTGTTCGACTGTTGTTCGAAAAAAAAATTATAGGAGAAAAAATATACAAAATATTTTTTTAAATAAAAAAAAAAAAAGCTGGAGCTTTTCTTTAACCCTGGAAGATATTAGAAAAACAAATTTTACATTCGAATTTTTTATTTTGAATTAATTTTCCTTAAAACAATTATTAAAGTTTAGTTTTGGGGAAAATAAAGACCTACGATTATGGCTATTGGGGGCGCTTTAAAAAACTTTAATAGGAGTCATGTTGGCTATACAATTAAAGCTTTGTTGGGACTATATATAGACCTACTAATAAAGATTTAATGAGATTAAATTTAGATCTAGAATTGGAACTTTCGTGAGAATATATAAAGCAGCTAAAGGCAGAAAGAGAGACTTACCTATTTGAATGTGTTTGCGTATTTTATTAGCTTATGCTCTTTGTTGCAAATGTGTTTGTTATATCTAGCATACAAAAAAAATAATTTTTCTTGCGCTCTTTGTAAGGGTGTGAAGATAGCTACGAAAGTTAGCTACGTTTTTTAATTTTATGTTAACTAACATTTCTCTCACTCAAAGACTGTTATGTTAACAGAATTAAATTAATTTCAATTTTAATAACATTTTCAAAAATGTTAACGACTATTATTTAACAGAAATGCATTTTTGTTAACATTTTTAAAAATGTTAATAACATTTTTGTAACATTTTTGCATTAAAATTATTATAACTTAAATGTTTGAATTAAACCAAAAAAATTACAATTTAAAAATGTGTCTACCTTATATTTCTGAAATATATATACCTAAAATGTTCTTAAAATAAATACTTGGAAAATTGCAAAGAATAAGATTTCTTATATAAGGGCCCTATTGATGATCAAAAAATGGGTAAAAATTGGAAAGGTGCTCTATTAAGACCTAGTAGGTTCGAATGCTATTATCTTAAGGATTTCAGAACAGAAAAAATAATATTCAGATTGATCATAGGTTTTGAGTAATAGAATTTTGAAAATTTTCAAGGAATGAGTTTCCTTATATAAGGGCCCTATTGATGATCAAAAAATGGGTCAAATTTGGAAAGGTGCTCTATTTAGACCTAGTAGCCTCGAAAGCCATTATCTTAAGGATTTCAGAACAGAAAAAATAATATTCAGATTGATCATAGGTTTTGAGTAATAGAATTTTGAAAATTTTCAAAGAATAAGATTTCTTATATAAGGGCCTTATTGATGATCAAAAAATGGGTCAAATTTGGAAAGGTGCTCTATTTAGACCTAATAGCTTCGAAAGCCATTATCTTAAGGATTTCAGAACAGAAAAAATAATATTCAGATTGATCATAGGTTTTGAGTAATAGAATTTTGCAAATTTTCAAAGAATGAGTTTCCTTATATAAGGGCCCTATTGATGATCAAAAAATGGGTCAAATTTGGAAAGGTGCTCTATTAAGACCTAGTAGGTTCGAAAGCCATTATCTTAAGGATTTCAGAACAGAAAAAATAATATTCAGATTGATCATAGGTTTTGAGTAATAGAATTTTGAAAATTTTCAAAGAATGAGTTTCCTTATATAAGGGCCCTATTGATGATAAAAAAATGGGTCAAATTTGGAAAGGTGCTCTATTTAGACCTAGTAGGTTCGAATGCTATTATTTTAAGGATTTCAGAACAGAAAAAATAATATTGAGATTGATCATAGGTTTTGAGTAATAGAATTTTGAAATTTGTCCAAAATTAAATTTCTTCATATAAGGGCTATATTGATGATCAAAAAATGGGTCAAATTTGGAAAGGTGCTCTATTTAGACCTAGTAGGTTCGAAAGCCATTATCTTAAGGATTTAAGAACAGAAAAAAAAATATTCAGATTGATCATAGGTTTTGAGTAATAGAATTTTGAAAATTTCCAAAGAATGAGTTTCCTTATATAAGGGCCCTATTGATGATCAAAAAATGGGTCAAATTTGGAAAGATGCTCTATTTAGACCTAGTAGGTTCGAAAGCCATTATCTTAAGGATTTCAGAACAGAAAAAATAATATTCAGATTGATCATAGGTTTTGAGTAATAGAATTTTGAAAATTTTCAAAGAATGAGTTTCCTTACATAAGGGCCCTATTGATGATCAAAAAATGGGTCAAAATTGGAAAGGTGCTCTATTTAGACCTAGTAGGTTCGAATGCTATTATTTTAAGGATTTCAGAACAGAAAAAATAATATTCAGATTGATCATAGGTTTTGAGTAATAGAATTTTGAAATTTGTCCAAAATTAAATTTCTTCATATAAGGGCTATATTGATGATCAAAAAATGGGTCAAATTTGGAAAGGTGCTCTATTTAGACCTAGTAGGTTCGAAAGCCATTATCTTAAGGATTTAAGAACAGAAAAAATAATATTCAGATTGATCATAGGTTTTGAGTAATAGAATTTTGAAAATTTTCAAAGAATGAGTTTCCTTATATAAGGGCCCTATTGATGATCAAAAAATGGGTCAAATTTGGAAAGGTGCTCTATTTAGACCTAGTAGGTTCGAAAGCCATTATCTTAAGGATTTCAGAACAGGAAAAATAATATTCAGATTGATCATAGGTTTTGAGTAATAGAATTTTGAAAATTTTCCAAAATTAAATTTCTTCATATAAGGGCTATATTGATGATCAAAAAATGGGTCAAATTTGGAATGGTGCTCTATTTAGACCTAGTAGGTTCGAATGCTACTATCTTAAGGATTTCAGAACAGAAAAAATAATATTCAGATTGATCATAGGTTTTGAGTAATAGAATTTTTAAATTTGTCCAAAATTAAATTTCTTCATATAAGGGCTATATTGATGATCAAAAAATGGGTCAAATTTGGAAAGGTGCTCTATTTAGACCTAGTAGGATCGAAAGCCATTATCTTAAGGATTTCAGAACAGGAAAAATAATATTCAGATTGATCATAGGTTTTGAGTAATAGAATTTTAAAAATTTTCCAAAATTAAATTTCTTCATATAAGGGCTATATTGATGATCAAAAACTGGGTCAAATTTGGAAAGGTGCTCTATTTAGACCTAGTAGGTTCGAATGCTACTATCTTAAGGATTTCAGAACAGAAAAAATAATATTCAGATTGATTATAGGTTTTGAGTAATAGAATTTTGAAAATTTTCCAAAATTAAATTTCTTCATATAAGGGCTATATTGATGATCAAAAAATGGGTCAAATTTGGAAAGGTGCTCTATTTAAACCTAGTAGGTTCGAATGCTACTATCTCAAGGATTTCAGAACAGAAAGAATAATATTCAGATTGATCATAGCTTTTGAGTAATAGAATTTTGAAAATTTTCCAAAATTAAATTTCTTCATATAAGGGCTATATTGATGATCAAAAAATGGGTCAAATTTGGAAAGGTGCTCTATTTAAACCTAGTAGGTTCGAATGCTACTATCTCAAGGATTTCAGAACAGAAAGAATAATATTCAGATTGATCATAGCTTTTGAGTAATACAATTTTGAAAATTTTCCAAAATTAAATTTCTTCATATAAGGGCTATATTGATGATCAAAAAATGGGTCAAATTTAGAAGTGCTCTATTTAGACCTAGTAGGTTCGAATGCTATTATTTTAGGGATTTCAGAACAGGAAAAATAATATTCAGATTGATCATAGGTTTTGAGTAATAGAATTTTGAAATTTGTCCAAAATTAAATTTCTTCATATAAGGGCTATATTGATGATCAAAAAATGGGTCAAATTTGGAAAGGTGCTCTATTTAGACCTAGTAGGTTCGAAAGCCATTATCTTAAGGATTTAAGAACAGAAAAAAAAATATTCAGATTGATCATAGGTTTTGAGTAATAGAATTTTGAAAATTTCCAAAGAATGAGTTTCCTTATATAAGGGCCCTATTGATGATCAAAAAATGGGTCAAATTTGGAAAGATGCTCTATTTAGACCTAGTAGGTTCGAAAGCCATTATCTTAAGGATTTCAGAACAGAAAAAATAATATTCAGATTGATCATAGGTTTTGAGTAATAGAATTTTGAAAATTTTCAAAGAATGAGTTTCCTTACATAAGGGCCCTATTGATGATCAAAAAATGGGTCAAAATTGGAAAGGTGCTCTATTTAGACCTAGTAGGTTCGAATGCTATTATTTTAAGGATTTCAGAACAGAAAAAATAATATTCAGATTGATCATAGGTTTTGAGTAATAGAATTTTGAAATTTGTCCAAAATTAAATTTCTTCATATAAGGGCTATATTGATGATCAAAAAATGGGTCAAATTTGGAAAGGTGCTCTATTTAGACCTAGTAGGTTCGAAAGCCATTATCTTAAGGATTTAAGAACAGAAAAAATAATATTCAGATTGATCATAGGTTTTGAGTAATAGAATTTTGAAAATTTTCAAAGAATGAGTTTCCTTATATAAGGGCCCTATTGATGATCAAAAAATGGGTCAAATTTGGAAAGGTGCTCTATTTAGACCTAGTAGGTTCGAAAGCCATTATCTTAAGGATTTCAGAACAGGAAAAATAATATTCAGATTGATCATAGGTTTTGAGTAATAGAATTTTGAAAATTTTCCAAAATTAAATTTCTTCATATAAGGGCTATATTGATGATCAAAAAATGGGTCAAATTTGGAATGGTGCTCTATTTAGACCTAGTAGGTTCGAATGCTACTATCTTAAGGATTTCAGAACAGAAAAAATAATATTCAGATTGATCATAGGTTTTGAGTAATAGAATTTTTAAATTTGTCCAAAATTAAATTTCTTCATATAAGGGCTATATTGATGATCAAAAAATGGGTCAAATTTGGAAAGGTGCTCTATTTAGACCTAGTAGGATCGAAAGCCATTATCTTAAGGATTTCAGAACAGGAAAAATAATATTCAGATTGATCATAGGTTTTGAGTAATAGAATTTTAAAAATTTTCCAAAATTAAATTTCTTCATATAAGGGCTATATTGATGATCAAAAACTGGGTCAAATTTGGAAAGGTGCTCTATTTAGACCTAGTAGGTTCGAATGCTACTATCTTAAGGATTTCAGAACAGAAAAAATAATATTCAGATTGATTATAGGTTTTGAGTAATAGAATTTTGAAAATTTTCCAAAATTAAATTTCTTCATATAAGGGCTATATTGATGATCAAAAAATGGGTCAAATTTGGAAAGGTGCTCTATTTAAACCTAGTAGGTTCGAATGCTACTATCTCAAGGATTTCAGAACAGAAAGAATAATATTCAGATTGATCATAGCTTTTGAGTAATAGAATTTTGAAAATTTTCCAAAATTAAATTTCTTCATATAAGGGCTATATTGATGATCAAAAAATGGGTCAAATTTGGAAAGGTGCTCTATTTAAACCTAGTAGGTTCGAATGCTACTATCTCAAGGATTTCAGAACAGAAAGAATAATATTCAGATTGATCATAGCTTTTGAGTAATACAATTTTGAAAATTTTCCAAAATTAAATTTCTTCATATAAGGGCTATATTGATGATCAAAAAATGGGTCAAATTTAGAAGTGCTCTATTTAGACCTAGTAGGTTCGAATGCTATTATTTTAGGGATTTCAGAACAGGAAAAATAATATTCAGATTGATCATAGGTTTTGAGTAATAGAATTTTGAAATTTGTCCAAAATTAAATTTCTTCATATAAGGGCTATATTGATGATCAAAAAATGGGTCAAATTTGGAAAGGTGCTCTATTTAGACCTAGTAGGTTCGAAAGCCATTATCTTAAGGATTTAAGAGCAGAAAAAAAAATATTCAGATTGATCATAGGTTTTGAGTAATAGAATTTTGAAAATTTTCAAAGAATGAGTTTCCTTATATAAGGGCCCTATTGATGATCAAAAAATGGGTCAAATTTGGAAAGATGCTCTATTTAGACCTAGTAGGTTCGAAAGCCATTATCTTAAGGATTTCAGAACAGAAAAAATAATATTCAGATTGATCATAGGTTTTGAGTAATAGAATTTTGAAAATTTTCAAAGAATGAGTTTCCTTACATAAGGGCCCTATTGATGATAAAAAATGGGTCAAAATTGGAAAGGTGCTCTATTTAGACCTAGTAGGTTCGAATGCTATTATTTTAAGGATTTCAGAACAGAAAAAATAATATTCAGATTGATCATAGGTTTTGAGTAATAGAATTTTGAAATTTGTCCAAAATTAAATTTCTTCATATAAGGGCTATATTGATGATCAAAAAATGGGTCAAATTTGGAAAGGTGCTCTATTTAGACCTAGTAGGTTCGAAAGCCATTATCTTAAGGATTTAAGAACAGAAAAAATAATATTCAGATTGATCATAGGTTTTGAGTAATAGAATTTTGAAAATTTTCAAAGAATGAGTTTCCTTATATAAGGGCCCTATTGATGATCAAAAAATGGGTCAAATTTGGAAAGGTGCTCTATTTAGACCTAGTAGGTTCGAAAGCCATTATCTTAAGGATTTCAGAACAGGAAAAATAATATTCAGATTGATCATAGGTTTTGAGTAATAGAATTTTAAAAATTTTCCAAAATTAAATTTCTTCATATAAGGGCTATATTGATGATCAAAAACTGGGTCAAATTTGGAAAGGTGCTCTATTTAGACCTAGTAGGTTCGAATGCTACTATCTTAAGGATTTCAGAACAGAAAAAATAATATTCAGATTGATTATAGGTTTTGAGTAATAGAATTTTGAAAATTTTCCAAAATTAAATTTCTTCATATAAGGGCTATATTGATGATCAAAAAATGGGTCAAATTTGGAAAGGTGCTCTATTTAAACCTAGTAGGTTCGAATGCTACTATCTCAAGGATTTCAGAACAGAAAGAATAATATTCAGATTGATCATAGCTTTTGAGTAATACAATTTTGAAAATTTTCCAAAATTAAATTTCTTCATATAAAGGCTATATTGATGATCAAAAAATGGGTCAAATTTGGAAAGGTGCTCTATTTAGACCTAGTAGGTTCGAATGCTACTATCTCAAGGATTTCAGAACAGAAAAAATAATATTCAGATTGATCATAGGTTTTGAGTAATAGAATTTTAAAAATTTTCCAAAATTAAATTTCTTCATATAAGGGCTATATTGATGATAAAAAAATGGGTCAAATTTGGAAAGGTGCTCTATTTAGACCTAGTACGTTCGAATGCTACTATCTTAAGGATTTCAGAACAGAAAAAATAATATTCAGATTGATCATAGGTTTTGAGTAATAGAATTTTGAAATTTGTCCAAAATTAAATTTCTTCATATAAGGGCTATATTGATGATCAAAAAATGGGTCAAATTTGGAAAGGTGCTCTATTTAGACCTAGTAGGTTCGAAAGCCATTATCTTAAGGATTTAAGAACAGAAAAAATAATATTCAGATTGATCATAGGTTTTGAGTAATAGAATTTTGAAAATTTTCAAAGAATGAGTTTCCTTATATAAGGGCCCTATTGATGATCAAAAAATGGGTCAAATTTGGAAAGGTGCTCTATTTAGACCTAGTAGGTTCGAAAGCCATTATCTTAAGGATTTCAGAACAGGAAAAATAATATTCAGATTGATCATAGGTTTTGAGTAATAGAATTTTAAAAATTTTCCAAAATTAAATTTCTTCATATAAGGGCTATATTGATGATCAAAAACTGGGTCAAATTTGGAAAGGTGCTCTATTTAGACTTAGTAGGTTCGAATGCTACTATCTTAAGGATTTCAGAACAGGAAAAATAATATTCAGATTGATCATAGGTTTTGAGTAATAGAATTTTAAAAATTTTCCAAAATTAAATTTCTTCATATAAGGGCTATATTGATGATCAAAAAATGGGTCAAATTTGGAAAGGTGCTCTATTTAGACCTAGTAGGTTCGAATGCTATTATCTTAAGGATTTCAGAACAGAAAAAATAATATTCAGATTGATCATAGGTTTTGAGTAATAGAATTTTAAAAATTTTCCAAAATTAAATTTCTTCATATAAGGGCTATATTGATGATCAAAAAATGGGTCAAATTTGGAAAGGTGCTCTATTTAGACCTAGTAGGTTCGAATGCTATTATCTTAAGGATTTCAGAACAGAAAAAATAATATTCAGATTGATCATAGGTTTTGAGTAATAGAATTTTAAAAATTTTCCAAAATTAAATTTCTTCATATAAGGGCTATATTGATGATCAAAAAATGGGTCAAATTTGGAAAGGTGCTCTATTTAGACCTAGTAGGATCGAAAGCCATTATCTTAAGGATTTAAGAACAGAAAAAATAATATTCAGATTGATCACAGGTTTTGAGTAATAGAATTTTGAAAATTTTCAAAGAATGAGTTTCCTTACATAAGGGCCCTATTGATGATCAAAAAATGGGTCAAATTTGGAAAGGTGCTCTATTTAGACCTAGTAGGTTCGAATGCTATTATCTTAAGGATTTCAGAACAGAAAAAATAATATTCAGATTGATTATAGGTTTTGAGTAATAGAATTTTAAAAATTTTCCAAAATTAAATTTCTTCATATAAGGGCTATATTGATGATCAAAAAATGGGTCAAAATTGGAAAGGTGCTCTATTTAGACCTAGTACGTTCGAATGCTACTATCTTAAGGATTTCAGAACAGAAAAAATAATATTCAGATTGATCATAGGTTTTGAGTAATAGAATTTTGAAAATTTTCCAAAATTAAATTTCTTCATATAAGGAATATATTGATGATCAAAAAATGGGTCAAATTTGGAAAGGTGCTCTATTTAGACCTAGTAGGTTCGAATGCTACTATTTTAGGGATTTCAGAACAGGAAAAATAATATTCAGATTGATCATAGGTTTTGAGTAATAGAATTTTAAAAATTTTCCAAAATTAAATTTCTTCATATAAGGGCTATATTGATGATCAAAAAATGGGTCAAATTTGGAAAGGTCCTCTATTTAGACCTAGTAGGTTCGAATGCTACTATCTCAAGGATTTCAGAACAGAAAGAATAATATTCAGATTGATCATAGCTTTTGAGTAATACAATTTTGAAAATTTTCCAAAATTAAATTTCTTCATATAAAGGCTATATTGATGATCAAAAAATGGGTCAAATTTGGAAAGGTGCTCTATTTAGACCTAGTAGGTTCGAATGCTACTATCTTAGGGATTTCAGAACAGAAAAAGTAATATTCAGATTGATCATAGGTTTTGAGTAATAGAATTTTAAAAATTTTCCAAAATTAAATTTCTTCATATAAGGGCTATATTGATGATCAAAAAATGGGTCAAATTTGGAAAGGTGCTCTATTTAGACCTAGTAGGTTCGAATGCTACTATTTTAGGAATTTCAGAACAGAAAAAATAATATTCAGATTGATCATAGGTTTTGAGTAATAAAATTTTGGAAAATTTTCAAAATTCTATTACCATTTATAGAATAATATTAATAATATTAATATTATTTTTTCTGTTCTGAAATCCTTAAGACAATGGCTTTCGAAGCTACTAGGCCTAAATAGAGTACCTTCCCAAATTTGACCCATTTTTTGATCATCAATATAGCCCTTATATGAAGAAATTTAATTTTGGAAAATTTTCAAAATTCTATTACTCAAAACCTATGATCAATCTGAATATTATTTTTCCTGTTCTGAAATCCTTAAGATAGTAGCATTCGAACCTACTAGGTCTAAATAGAGCACCTTTCCAAATTTGACCCAGTTTTTGATCATCAATATAGCCCTTATATGAAGAAATTTAATTTTGGAAAATTTTAAAATTCTATTACTCAAAACCTATGATCAATCTGAATATTATTTTTCCTGTTCTGAAATCCTTAAGATAGTAGCATTCGAACCTACTAGGTCTAAATAGAGCACCTTTCCAATTTTGACCCATTTTTTGATCATCAATAGGGCCCTTATGTAAGGAAACTCATTCTTTGAAAATTTTCAAAATTCTATTACTCAAAACCTATGATCAATCTGAATATTATTTTTTCTGTTCTGAAATCCTTAAGATAATGGCTTTCGAACCTACTAGGTCTAAATAGAGCACCTTTCCAAATTTGACCCATTTTTTGATCATCAATAGGGCCCTTATGTAAGGAAACTCATTCTTTGAAAATTTTCAAAATTCTATTACTCAAAACCTATGATCAATCTGAATATTTTTTTTCTGTTCTTAAATCCTTAAGATAATGGCTTTCGAACCTACTAGGTCTAAATAGAGCACCTTTCCAAATTTGACCCATTTTTTGATCATCAATATAGCCCTTATATGAAGAAATTTAATTTTGGACAAATTTCAAAATTCTATTACTCAAAACCTATGATCAATCTCAATATTATTTTTTCTGTTCTGAAATCCTTAAAATAATAGCATTCGAACCTACTAGGTCTAAATAGAGCACCTTTCCAAATTTGACCCATTTTTTTATCATCAATAGGGCCCTTATATAAGGAAACTCATTCTTTGAAAATTTTCAAAATTCTATTACTCAAAACCTATGATCAATCTGAATATTATTTTTTCTGTTCTGAAATCCTTAAGATAATGGCTTTCGAACCTACTAGGTCTTAATAGAGCACCTTTCCAAATTTGACCCATTTTTTGATCATCAATAGGGCCCTTATATAAGGAAACTCATTCTTTGAAAATTTGCAAAATTCTATTACTCAAAACCTATGATCAATCTGAATATTATTTTTTCTGTTCTGAAATCCTTAAGATAATGGCTTTCGAAGCTATTAGGTCTAAATAGAGCACCTTTCCAAATTTGACCCATTTTTTGATCATCAATATAGCCCTTATATGAAGAAATTTAATTTTGGACAAATTTCAAAATTCTATTACTCAAAACCTATGATCAATCTGAATATTATTTTTTCTGTTCTGAAATCCTTAAAATAATAGCATTCGAACCTACTAGGTCTAAATAGAGCACCTTTTCAATTTTGACCCATTTTTTGATCATCAATAGGGCCTTTATGTAAGGAAACTCATTCTTTGAAAATTTTCAAAATTCTATTACTCAAAACCTATGATCAATCTGAATATTATTTTTTCTGTTCTGAAATCCTTAAGATAATGGCTTTCGAACCTACTAGGTCTAAATAGAGCACCTTTCCAAATTTGACCCATTTTTTGATCATCAATAGGGCCCTTATGTAAGGAAACTCATTCTTTGAAAATTTTCAAAATTCTATTACTCAAAACCTATGATCAATCTGAATATTTTTTTTTCTGTTCTTAAATCCTTAAGATAATGGCTTTCGAACCTACTAGGTCTAAATAGAGCACCTTTCCAAATTTGACCCATTTTTTGATCATCAATATAGCCCTTATATGAAGAAATTTAATTTTGGACAAATTTCAAAATTCTATTACTCAAAACCTATGATCAATCTCAATATTATTTTTTCTGTTCTGAAATCCTTAAAATAATAGCATTCGAACCTACTAGGTCTAAATAGAGCACCTTTCCAAATTTGACCCATTTTTTTATCATCAATAGGGCCCTTATATAAGGAAACTCATTCTTTGAAAATTTTCAAAATTCTATTACTCAAAACCTATGATCAATCTGAATATTATTTTTTCTGTTCTGAAATCCTTAAGATAATGGCTTTCGAACCTACTAGGTCTTAATAGAGCACCTTTCCAAATTTGACCCATTTTTTGATCATCAATAGGGCCCTTATATAAGGAAACTCATTCTTTGAAAATTTGCAAAATTCTATTACTCAAAACCTATGATCAATCTGAATATTATTTTTTCTGTTCTGAAATCCTTAAGATAATGGCTTTCGAAGCTATTAGGTCTAAATAGAGCACCTTTCCAAATTTGACCCATTTTTTGATCATCAATAAGGCCCTTATATAAGAAATCTTATTCTTTGAAAATTTTCAAAATTCTATTACTCAAAACCTATGATCAATCTGAATATTATTTTTTCTGTTCTGAAATCCTTAAGATAATGGCTTTCGAGGCTACTAGGTCTAAATAGAGCACCTTTCCAAATTTGACCCATTTTTTGATCATCAATAGGGCCCTTATATAAGGAAACTCATTCCTTGAAAATTTTCAAAATTCTATTACTCAAAACCTATGATCAATCTGAATATTATTTTTTCTGTTCTGAAATCCTTAAGATAATAGCATTCGAACCTACTAGGTCTTAATAGAGCACCTTTCCAATTTTTACCCATTTTTTGATCATCAATAGGGCCCTTATATAAGAAATCTTATTCTTTGCAATTTTCCAAGTATTTATTTTAAGAACATTTTAGGTACATATATTTCAGAAATATAAGGTAGACACATTTTTAAATTGTAATTTTTTTGGTTTAATTCAAACATTTAAGTTATAATAATTTTAATGCAAAAATATTACAAAAATGTTATTAAAATTTTTAAAAATGTTAACAAAAATGCATTTCTGTTAAATAATAGTCGTTAACATTTTTGAAAATGTTATTAAAATTGAACTTAATTTAATTCTGTTAACATAACAGTCTTTGAGTGAGAGAAATGTTAGTTAACATAAAATTAAAAAACGTAGCTAACTTTCGTAGCTATCTTCACACCCTTGCTCTTTGTTATGTGTTTTGTTTTTGCTTAACCATGCGACATGATCATGCTTTGTTGAAAGCTAAAACATAACTAAATGATTTTTTGTTTTATATTCATACAAAATTGTTTAGCTTCGTTAGCATTCGTGTTGAGTATATGAAAAAACCAAAAACATTCGGCTCTGGAGAGCTATGGGTGCCTTTGCTTGATAGTCCTGCGACTGATGCAAGGTTGTGACTATAAAGATCTGCAATTAAAGTTAAGTTGAGAAGTACAAATTCTTCCTGTTAAAGCTTAGTTGGGACGATATTAATACTTACAATTAAAGCTATATTGAGACTACATAAAGGTCCAAAATTAAAGCTAATTTGTGACTATATGAGGTCCATAATGGAAACTAAGTTGGAACTTTATAAAGACCAATAATTGAAATTAAATTAAGACTATATAAGGGTTTACAATTGAAGACCAACAATTAAAGCTAAATTGGAACTATTAAAGGGTCCACAATTGAAGCTATTTTGAGAACATAATTTAAATTAACTTCCCTAGAGTAAAGAGAACCGGTTCAAAACTAGTCACGTGACAGGTTCTCAGGGCTAGTGACCGCTCCCAGTTCCGGAACTTTAATGAGAAGAACCTGTCACTTTTACATGGGGTTGTCATTGGAGGTGGCTAATTAGCCCCTTGGGACAGGTCACAGGATAGGTCCTAGTACAGGTCCAAGAGGACAGGTTCAGTAACGATTATTGTAATAAAAATTTTATAAAAATTCGGTAATTGTTTGCTTTTTGAACATTAATTTTATTATTATCTTTATTAAATTATGTTTATTTTAATTTTATAATTTTTCGTTAATGTCGATGGCGGCACCCCGGCTCGAACCCATGTTCATCTGATGTATGTTATGTTTTATAGTCTTCAACGCTTACCACTCAGCCACTGATTGTTATTGCGCGCGAGTTGCTATTTGCGCACTTAACGAGCATGTTAATAGTGTGTTTGTGTCAACTAGTTCTCAATTGGAGCTTTGGTGACGAGTTAGGTGTCAATTGGTACTCAACTGGTACAGAGAAACCGGTCCATTACTGCAATTACCACAAATTTCCCGCTGGGTTGGGACTATATAAAGGTCCAAAATTGAAGTTAATATTGGACTAAATAAGTTTCACAATGAAACAAAGTTGAGACTATAAAAAAGTCCACAAGTTGATACTATATAAAGGTCCACAACTGAAGCTTATATTGGAATATATAAGGTGCACAACTGAAACTATATAAAGTACCAGTATTGAAGGCCCACAATTACAGCTTATATGAGACCATTCATGTTTCACAACTGCAGCAGTTGGGATTATATAAAAGGCTAGAATTGATTAAAAGATTGGACTTAATAAAGGCTAACAATTGAAACTAAATTGGGACTATTCAAGGTCTGCAATTGAAGCTAAGTTGGGACTATATAAAGGTTCTAAATTGAAGCTAATACGGGACTATATAAAGTCCACAATTGAAGTAAAGTTGGAACAAAAAAGGTCCACATTTCAAGCTAATATTGGAATATATGAAGACTTACAATTGAAGCTATGTTTGGATTATATAAAGACCTACGAATAATACTAAGTTGAGACCATAGAGTAACATATAGAGTCGAAATTCTCGATTGACAATTGAAAAAAATTGTTGCTTTGTAAACAAAAATGTGTTTTTATTTTCTTCTTGCAACAACAAAATGTTTTGTTGTTGCATGAGTTAGGTTTTTGACAATTAGTATCGTCTCTTGTTACTCTTTGGTTGAGACCATACAAAGTTCTAAAATTAAAACTAAATTAGACCTCAACTCATAAGCAACTACGATTAAAAATAATGACTATAATAACAACTAATGATGAATTAAAAACTAAATTAGGACTATTTAGACCCAATGATTAACCCCCTGTTTTTATAAAACGAACGAAAAATTCGTTTCGTCAAAATGTATTGAAAACAACAAATAAATTTCAAAGTTATTTGTTGTTTTCAATATAAATTGTCGAAACGAATTTTTCGTTCGTTTTATAAAAACAGGGGGTAAATCTTATTTAGGTCTATATATAGGTCTTTGATTAAAGCGAAATGGAACTATATAAACCGTACGATTAAGACAAATTTGGGACTATTAAAGACCTACGATAAATCCTAAAGTAAGACTATATACACCTCCCATTAAAGCTAAATTAAGACTACTTAAAGACCTTTAATTAGAGCGGAATTAAGACTATATAAAGACCTTTGATTAAAACGGAAATAAGGCCACAAAACGGCCTTAGACTAAAGCTAAATTTGGTCTTTATAAATTAACATAATTTGGTGTTATAAATATTATGATTAAAGCCAAGTTAAATCGATATAAACTCTTTCAATTCAGGCAAAATTAAGTTCACATAAAAACCTTCGATTAGTGATGAATTTGGAGGTATATGGACAATATGATTATATATATATAAGAAGCTTAGAATTAAAGCTAAATTAAGCCTATATAAAGTCCTATGATCTTATCTTAATTATGACCAAATATAAAATCAAACATATAAACTAAACTCAATTTATATTAAGATTTAAAATATTTGGACTTTTACATAATTTTTTTTTACCGCTTCATTTAAAATCCTCTGCCTCTTTCCAGGGTTAAATTTACCTACCTCCAACCTGTGCTGTCTTTCTGTCTGCCTCTCAACTTTTTTTTTACAAAATATACACAGGATTGTAAATGAGGCACTAAGAACGACAACATAAAACGTTGTTGGAGACTACTATGACAGAGCATCAACAATAAAATAAAAAACAACAACAATAACAACACCGAAATAATAATAAAGCGAGAAATATGTAAGTAAGTTACTTAAGATGTGTTTAACGTTTTATATTGATGTTATTTTTTATGACTTTTTATACACTCCAAAGTTGACTTAATTGATAATTGGAATTTTTGTTGTATTTAAATATTTTCTTCTTTTAGGCACAAATTGAGTGCCTACCTCGGCTGGCTTTTATTTCTTCTGTATCTTCTGGGATGTTGTAGCAACCAGCAACAAGCAACCAACACTTTCAGTTGCTGTTATTAAACTTAAAGAAGATGAGGAAGAAGAAAAAAAAGTGATCATGCCCAACTAGAGAGCAAAAGATGCAAAAAAATAATATTGAAAGGAAGACATTCACACAGCGTCTTGGCAAGTCAACAACAATAACAACAACTACAATTATTATAATATATTGAAAATGTTTATGATGATGATGAAAACAACACAAAAAGACACAAAAGTTGAGAAGCAGCACAAAATAAAAGGAACAGAGGTGGCATGCACATAAAAAAAAAAAAAAATAACCAACCAACAAAAATATTACCACACCAAGCAACATACGACAACAACAATAACAATAAGTAAAAAAAAAAGTGTTTTGAAGAGGCGTTCTAGCGTTTCAAATTGTGCACAATGCTTTTTTATCCTCACTTTGTAGTTTTTTATTCCTTTTTTATACCCTACACCACCATAGGTGGGGAGGGTATAATGCGTTTGTGCTGATGTTTGTAACACCCAAAAATATTGGTCTAAGACCCACCTTAATTTATACCAATCGGCTTAGAATAACTTTCTGAGTCGATTTAACGATGTCCGTCCGTCCGTCCGTCCGTCTGTCCGTCTGACCGTCTGTCCGTCCATGTAAACCTTGTAATCAAACTACAGGTCGCAATTTTGAACCAAAATTTATGAAATTTGGTACACAGGTTTCTTTTGGTCCAGGGACGAAGCCTATTGAAATTGGTTATGATCGGTCCATTATTTCACCTAGCCCCCATACAAATGTCCTCCCGGAAAAGGGTTTAACGATCATAAATCCCTTAAGTATAGCAATATTTTAATGAAATTTGGCACATATAAGTTTCATATAAGTCTAAATAAGTGTGCCGATTTTTAAAAAGATCGGTCTATAATTACTCATAGCTCCCATATAAACCCCTTTTCAGAAAATCACTTTAACGACCATAAATCCTATTAAAATGTTAGTATCAAGTTAATATTCGACACAAATAAGTTTTATATAAACATAAGTGATAGTACCAAATTTTACAAAGATTGGTCCATAGTTTATCATAGCTCCCATATAAGGCCCCCTTTCGGGAATCACCCAAAAGTGAATAAATTTATATAAATGTCAGCATCAACGTAATATTCTGTATTTGTATGTCTTATTTTACACTTATGAGTATCGGTCCACATTTGACTGCAAGTCTAATAAAAGACCCCACCCCGAATTATACTGTACATAATGGTGTAGGGTATCATATAGTCGGTCTTGACCGACTATATCTTTTTCTCTCGTTTTTTTTTTTTTTTTTGCGAAATTGCTTGGGAAGGTATTATGGGGTATGAGAATGGTTGTATGTTACATACCTTTATAAAAAAAGACAAAGAATTACCTAAAGCTATCATTGCTTGCTTATGAAATAACACACTATGCTACAATACAACAGCTAAAGTGGCATTTAAGCCGTTTTTATTCATCACTCGCTTCAATATTTTCCATTTTTTTTATTTTGTTGCTTTTATTTTTTCTTTTATTTTCCCTAGACGTTAGTTGATACAACTAACAATAAAAACAATAACAGCAACAACAACAACAAAAATAGCGACACATTCATAAAACGTTATGAGTGATGATGACGTTTTTCAAAAGGCTGCAACACAAACAGTATGATAGAATTGGTTTTGGTCGCACAACACGAAATGAAACAAACTAAACTAATAGTGATGATGTTACCTGCCTACAAAGATTTAGAAACATGAGTTTAGAGTTACCAGCTTAAAAGGAAAGTGGATGGCAAAACTAAAAAAGTTTGGAGTACGAGAACAATTTTTATCCCCACCATCAAAAAGATAGGGGGTATATTGATTTTGTCATTCCGTGTGTAACATGTCGAAGGAATCGTTTAAGACCGAACAAAGTATATATTTTCTGGGTCCTGGTTAGATTCTGAGTCGATCTAGCTATGTCCGTTGGTCTATCCGTCTGTCTGTCTGTTGAAAGCAGGATAGGGACAACGTAGGGGGACAAAAATTGGCACAAATATTTATCATATATAAGGTTTGTTTGGTATTGAAAATGGGCAAAATCGGTTCATAAATTATTATGGGCTAAAAAGCAGAAACACAGGGTGTCCGCTTCATACTTTTCTGCTGATATTTCTTAAACAAAAGCATGTACGACAACGAAATTTTGTCCGTGGTCCGCCCACTTTACCGCTCATCTCCCATATAAGGTTAAACTCCAACAAATTGTGTTCAAATAGTTCAAGGACCAATGTAAACCCGGAAATAAAAAATGGGCGTGGTCCACCCACTTTACCGACCACCTTCCACATTCGCGCTTGTTATTTTTTATATGGGACTATTTTTAATTAAAAAGAACTAATTTCAAATAATAAATAATAATATTATATAAATGGAAATCAGGCAACCTTATTCCTAATAGAAAGTCTAATAAAAAGTGCCAAAAAATAATCTGACAGCCATGAATAAAAGGATAATATCATTTTGTTTCTACTACAATCAAATTTAAAATAATTTAAACATTTTAATATAAACAAAAAGTTTTTAGGGATTCTCCAAAAATGTATGGGAATTTTAATATAAATTTTTTCTAAAATTTATACTGTCAGTGGAACAATTTTATAAGCTTTTTAAATATATGCTCAATTTAGCACAATAAAAAATGCTATAAAAACTTGATGTTTCATAGATCTGGTTATTTCTGCATTTTCAAGTCCCATAGCGCATTTTTGAATATGGTTTTCAAGTAGTATACTGACAGCGCAGCAGGTTCGCCATCTATGGAAATTCAAGTTTAATATAACTAAATTCTGTAAATCACTTTATTCATTTTATAAGTGCTGGTTCTTCAGAAAACAAGTTTGCACAGCTTTTCTTTAAAATGATAGATTAGTAGTTATAACAGAAAGTAATACACGACTAGAATACCAAAAGTGACAGAACAGTCATAACATTCTTATACCCTTCATACAACATAATGAATTCATAAGAAACAAGAAATGAGATTCGCATCCCTTGTTGACAGTGATAATAGTAGCTCTACGATCGACCCTATTAATGTTTTTATATACGAAACAAACTGGATCCCAGTGGAATTTATAACAAAATACTTAACTTTTAACATAGAAATTAGACTGATTATAATTGTATTCATTGCTTGGAATAGCCTGATCTGAAAAAATGAAATAAATCGGTTCAGTAATAACTGAGATATCGGGGTAAACGATTTTTTTATTTTTGAAGCCCTTGTTCAAGCTACAGATGATATATAGATCAGTCATAAATATTTTTATAAAATTTCGGTTTTTTTAATAAACCAAATTCGTTTATAATCAACAGAGTTATGGCCCAAAAACAAATCTGTTAAGAATATAAATACACACACAAACATGTATATTAAGCATTGTAATGACTATTAGTGACGTTTTTTGTAGTTTAGTTATCAACAGCAGTAATATAATGAATAACAGTGTTGTTGTTGTTCTTTGTATATGCAGTCTGTACAAAAATAAATAGATATGGAATTGTTGTTGTTTATTTTTAAAAACTAAAACATATCTGTTTAGAATATACATAAATACATACACAAACATGTATATTAAGCATTGTAATGACTAGGGCAAGTTTTTCAAGCTTTTCGCTTGGAAAGTAAGCATTTGCATATTTTAAAAGAATTTAACAAAAAATGCTTATATTTTAAATCTTTGCATAAATTTGCATATAATGGATACAAAAGTTAGTTTTCTTAACAAAAACACAATTTTTTGGTGATTTTTTGGAGTTCAATCAAATGATTTCTAAAATTTTTTTTTGTAAGGATTTTGAGTACATTGTAAATATTGTAAAGAAAAAAATTCTGAAGCTTCAAATATGATACTTAAAATTAAGATAGTTATATTTTTATAAACATCGAAATCTATAAGAGATTAAAAGTTAAAAAAAGGCATATTTGTGCATATTTTCTACACATTAATATATAAGAATGCATAAATTCGTTGGTTTTTATACATATTCATGCTATTTTTGCATATTTCTGTGCATATTATTCCATTTTTTCGTGCTTTTTCAAGCGCATATTTCAATTTTTTTTTGTGCATATAAAAACTTGCCCTGGTAATGACTATTAGTGACGTTTTTGCCTATAAGACAAGTAGTTTAGTTAGCAACAGAAGTAATATAATGAATAACAGTGTTGTTGTTGTTCTTTGTATATGCAGCCAGATTGTATATACACACATAAAAAAATAAATATGGAATTGTTGTTGTTTATTTTTTAAAAGCAAAGCCTGCTATGATTGTTTTTTTTTTTTTTTTCATATTCAAATTTTCGTAGTTTGAAAAAAATGTTGATTTATATATGTGAAAATATGAAAGCACACATTAAGGCGAAAATTTTATTATTTGTCGGTAATATGATGTCGATAAGATAGTAAGATGGTAATATGGTGAAGGGTATCAAAGATTCGGCACAGCCGAATCTTTTTTCAATTTCATTTTCCATCAGGTCGGGATTTTTTATGGGCGTGTCTAATATTATGCCCTAATTATGCCAAGATATGCAGAATAAAATTAGCTTTAAATCGCTCTACTATCAAATTTTTATCCGCTCAATAGTTTAGGAGATATTTCGAAAAAAGTGTCGGAAAAAAATTTTTCATGCAAAATTCAAGATCTCTTTTTTTTACTAAAACTTTTTTTTAAAAGTGAAAACATCAAAAATATTTAAGTTTATCACATTTATCTCATAGCTGGCAAAACTACGACTAAATAAAGCCAAAGAATATTCATATATAGAATGCGCATCATGTAGAAACAAAATTTCTTATAGCGGGTTCTAATCATAGTACCTGCTCTCATGTAATTCTCGCTCTCAACATTTTGCGATGATGAGGGGGATAAGTAACAAGGGAAAACTAAATCCACCACCAAAACAGAGAGAGAGAAAGAGTTTAAGTATATGTGTTTGTTCATGTGTGTATTCCTTATAAAGAATTGCAAATAAAAACACGCACACATATATATAAGATTGTACATGTATATCTTTATTTCAAATTGAAAGAAACAATTTGTTTCTTGTATTTTGAAAAAAGTGCAAACAGAATTTTTAGTTGTTTATTTACTAATGGAAAAGATATGAACGTTAATATTACAGTAGGGCATAGCATACATGTTTTGTTGTTTTACAAGTAGAAATACTTTGATCTGCACCGACGTGCTTATACCTTTCTTAGTGACGTGACAAATTTTTATATGATTTCGAAGTTGTCAATTTATATTTTATAGTTATATTTTTGATAAACTAATAATTTTTATATTTTACTTTTATATATTATATTTTTATATATTTCATAAAATGTGCATACAATTTGTTTTTGTTGATTTTTATTATTATTTAAAAAAATGTTTTTATAGAGAATTTTTAATTTTAGAAATTATTATTTAAAAAAATATTAAAATTTTTTCATTTTTAAAAGTACATATTTTTTCCATTTTTTAGAAAGAAAAATAAAGTAAATAATAAATAAAAGTTTTTCCTTTTTTTTCGGAAAAAAATTATTTTGTGATTTTTTCCAAGTTTTTGAGTTGTATTTTATTTGAAACAAGAAATTGTTATTAAAATATATATTTTTTTAGAAATAAATAATATTAATATTTTAAATTTTAAAACTTATTTTTAAATAATATATATTTTATTTAGTAAAAAAATAGTTTTGAATAAAAAAAGTATTTCATTTCTTTTATTTTTGGGCAGAAATAACATTTATTTTGAAAAATAAAGAAGTTTTTTTTATTTCCTTTTTCTAAGCAAAAAGTTATTATTTTTTTATACAAAAAGAAAAAAATATTCATACAGCAATGTTTCAATTTATAGACTTAAATTTTTTATAAACAAAAACACTGAAATTTTTATTAATATATAAAAGTTATTTTTTGGCAGGAAATAAAAGTTATTTTTATTTATTTATTTTTGTCATAACAAATTTTTTATATAGTAGGTATATACAAATTAAATATTTTTTACAAAAGATCTTTTTTCAATATAATTCCACCTTCTTTACAGAATAAAACAAAATTATTAAAGAAAAATCTAATTTTTTGGTGACAAATTTGATATGAATAAAAAAAAATAAAAATATTTTTTTATATTTTTTTCAAGTGGATATAATTTTATATTTTTGTTTTTATTTATTTAATTAATATACTTAACATTAACATCTGTTACTTTGAATACATAAGTAACAAAACTACACAAATAAAATTTTAAAATATAAATTTGATATCCTGAAAGTATATAAGCTCATATGACGTTAAAAAAGGTATAACTAGTTCGGTGCTGATTAAAGTATTTCTACTTTTAAAACAACAAAACACATATGCTATGCCCTACACTAACATACGCGATCGTATTTTATCTCCTTTAGTAAATGAACAACCAATTTCTTGTTTCTACTTTTTTATAGGCACCATACCAGCGATCTCCACACTCATACATTCACAATTACGTTTGTGTATGTTTTGTTTTTCTGTCCCATTATGAAATTATACACCAAAAAAATAACATAATTTTTATAGTAATTTAATTTTGAAAGTTTCTTCGTCAATTCAAGACTTGTAAGTGGAAATACACGTTACTAGTTTAGAATTTGAATAATAATAACAAGGGATCGCAACGATTACCATAGTAATCATAAAAATTACGATTTAATGTTTATTTTTTCTACTCTTTGATTAAAAAAATAACGATATATTAATAATTTAGGATTTTAATTTCTTATTAAAAAATATCAAATAATACTAAATTTAATTCAATACGAACGATTATTTCAAATTTGTATTTTATAATAAATAATAAATGTATAATTGTATTAAATTATTATTTCTTAATTAAAAAAAGATAGTTGTTTAATTAAGAGACAAAAAATCATATTAATATTTTTCATGAGTGTATCTCAAGCAACAAGCAGTAACACAACATTCTTGCTTGAATGCTCGTGCGAGACTGACTTTTTTGTGTGTTTTTTATTAATTTCAAGAGCATAACAAAAGAGATAAAAAACACACAAGCTTCTTTTCCATTTGTCTTCCCTCCCGCATCAAGAAATACTTTTAAAAAATATTTCAGTTTTCATTGACATGCGCTTTCTATATATTGTATATTCTTTGATAAAGCTATGTATCATAAAAATTGATGCACAAATCTTGATTGGATTTACAGTTAAGTTTGGAAACCCATGCATAACTATAGCTAAGTGGAAATACAAAAAAAAAAAAAAAAAAAATTTCGTCTTAAAAAAAAAATAAGTGGATTAGAGGGAATTCAATGTGCTATCACGCATTGATTTTTTTAATGGGAATGACTACTATGACCCCGCTGTTAGGCAGTCACACTTGTATAACTCGAGAACAGTTTGTCCAATTAATATAAATTAAACTTCAATATACAGCGACCTAAATTGTCTTTGAGCTGAATTTACAAAATTTTTTGTCCAGTTAATATTTCCGTAGTTATTCGATAATTAATACCGAAAGAATCAAAATTTATTTTTTTGAAAAATGGTGAAAACTTTGATCCATAACTCTGAAATTCTTGAGCGAATGAAAAATATTGTTGATATACCTTGAAGACAATTTTCGTATGCATATTTTGATGTATCAGTTATCAAAATCGTGTAAAGGGTTCTGGAGTTATAGCCTAAGTTTGACAAACCATTCTCTTCATAGTGTGACCGCTGATTAAGGTGATTATATTAGTCATGTACATAAAAAAAATCAGTACCCGATAGAAAAAAAGTGAATGCAGATTTTTGTTTAACTTGTCAGTATCCATCTAGTCCACCTATTTTTGTTTCAAGAAAAATTTTATTATGTTTTTTTTTTTTTCTTGTCGCCGCTGTATTTCTACTCAATTGTATGCAACATGGGTATTTTTACTTAACTGTGAATAAAATTTATAGATTTGTGCATCAATTTTGAAGATACATGCCTTATTTTATTCGCAGCATTACCAGCTTTAAGACAAAGATGATAAACTGTAACATTTTAGATGTCTTCATTTATTAAAAGAACAAAAAATCTAAAATTTTGCGTGAAAATAATTTTTTTCCGACACCTTTTTTAAAATAACTCCGAAACTATTGAGCACATAAAAAAAATAAGTTTAGGGAATTTGAAGGTATTTTTAGTATTTAGTATATTTGTGTATCACTTATGTCAATCGTACACACCGTTCTTGAGTTATGAGGATACATACTAGAGAAATATTAGACACGCCCATAAAAAAATTCAGACCTGATGGAAAAAAACTAAAAGCAGATTCGTGTTTAGCACATCAAAATACATCAAGTCCAACTATTCGTCTATGGGGGAGGATTTTTTTTTTTCTTAATCGAAATTGAGATCAGGGACCTGGCATTGTGTTAATAAAAATGAAATTGAAACAAGATTCGGCTGTGCCGAATCTTTAATACCCTTCACCATATTACCGTCTTACTATCTTATCGACATCATATTACCATATTACCGACAAATAATAAAATTTTCGCCTTAACGTATGCTTTCATATTTTCACATATATAAATCTAAATTTTTTTCAAACTACGAAAATTTGAATATGAAAAAAAACAATCATAGCAGGCTTTGCTTTTAAAAAATAAACAACAACAATTCCATATTTATTTATTTTTTATGTGTGTATATATATGTGTATATATATATACAAACTGACTGCATATACAAAGAACAACAACAACACTGTTATTCATTATATTACTTCTGTTGCTAACTAAACTACTTGTCTTATAGGCAGAAACGTCACTAATAGTCATTACAATGCTTAATATACATGTTTGTGTGTGTATTTATATTCTTAACAGATTTGTTTTTGGGCCATAACTCTGTTGATTATGAACGAATTTGGTTTATTAAAAAAAACGAAATTTTATAAAAACATTTATGACTGATCTATATAAAAATAAAAATCTGTAACTTAAACAAGGGCTTCAAAAATAAAAAAAATCGTTTCCCCGATATCTCAGTTATTACTGAACCGATTTATTTCATTTTTTCAGAACAAAAATTCAGAAAATAATTTCCGAGCCCCTTTAAAAATTCGAAGTCCCTGGTATATACAGAGGCTTCAGAAACTGAAAACCCGGTTCCAAAAACCGGTTTTTAAAGCATATCTCCGCTATTTATAAACCGATCCTGCTGATTCAAAAAACTGAAATTTTATAAAAATATTTGTGACCGATCTGTATAAAAATAAAAATCTATAGCTTAA
Organism: Protophormia terraenovae; assembly: GCA_951394005.1. NCBI lineage: Eukaryota > Metazoa > Arthropoda > Insecta > Diptera > Calliphoridae > Protophormia > Protophormia terraenovae. The sequence goes on from OX596074.1 coordinate 136,544,891, forward strand.
ACCAGGACTTCAAAAAATAAAATATGCGTTTTGTCCGATATCTCAGTTATTATTGAACCGATTTATTTCATTTTTTCAGAACAAAAATTTAGAAAAAAATGTCCGAGACTTCTTTGTAAAAACGAAGTCCCTAGTATATACAGAGGCTTCAGAAACTGGAAAACCGGTTCTAAAAACCGGTTTTTTAACATATCTCCGCATTGTATGAACCGATCTTGCTGAATTCCAATAGCAAAATCCTCGAAAGCATTTCCGATCGTTTGATGTATATACTATATATGTCAGTTATCGGTGGGCTTCATAAACTCCATTTCAACCGACACACGGACGGAGGGACGGACGGACGGACGGACATGGTCCTATCGTCATCATTTCTTACAAAGGATCCCGAAAATGTAAACTTTTATGCTCTCCGACGAAAATTGTGAGAATTACAAACGGAATGACAAACTTATATATACCCTTTACACCTTTGGTGAAGGGTATAATAAAGCAAATTAAATTAATACACAGACGGACACGAATGATCGATCACATTATTACTATTATATTCGCACAATGTAAGCTGAGGTTAAAACGAAAACTGTATGGATTTAAGTTATATTCTTAAGGAGTCAAATGGACGGCAAACTGGTAGAAGTATCTCTAAAATATTACAGTTAACTATTAAATGTCCGGTTTCATTATTTGAGGCAACGAGACTTGGTTTGGGAACCATAAAACAAATAAAATTACCAAAGATAATTAGTCGCATTATATTCGCATAATTTGCTAAGAATTTACAGGGCAAACTCCCTAAAGTTGCTAATTAATGCAAAAACTCTTTTCATTTATTTATTTTCATTTATTACATTTTCAGCATTTTGTTCGTACAAAGTAAGCTAATGATGACACCGGAAACTGTATGAAATATGTAAGGAATGCTTTATCTAATCTTCAAAAGGCTAGATTTTATGTTGTTGCTTTAGAAATAATTTGAAAATAGTTTTTGATTTTGAAAGATCTTTGAATTATATGCAATTGACCTAGAACTCATGTTTCCATAAAACAGCATTTTACCAATTTTAAAATACTGTTTCTGTTGTACTCCTATCCAAAACTTTAATAAACGAAAAGGTAGTTTTTGTATAAAAGAAACAATACTTTTGGAATGCAATTTAATTTTCTAAAATTAGTGCTTTTCAATTAAAAGGAAAATTTCATAGAAAAAGACATAGTTCTTTTTTTAATGAACCGGTGCTTTGGAAACAAATAAAAAAAAAGATACTTTCTGCCTGAAACAAACTTCTAAACCGGCTTATCTGACACTCTAAGTCAAGGTGTTGGCAACAATAAATATACATAATTTTCTTGCTCACTTTATTACAATGTTGCATCATTATACATTCGAGGTATAAGTTGTTGTTACTTTTTATTATAGTTGGTTTTATTGTACTAGTATTATTGTTGTTAGTGTTTTTTAATGTTGCTGTTGTTATATGTGGTTGTATGTTGCTGTATTAAATAAATGTATGTATGGATGTATGTGAAGTAGTAGTAAGCGATTTAAATGGCATTTTGTAGTTTGCTAAAGTGTTGGAAACTCATTTAAATACACAACACGCAATTCAATCTCAAACGTGTTGTTGTTACATGTTACAACATGAAATGTTCAGGTTTCCTGGCTTTTCTTTAGAGTTTTTTTCTTTTTCATTTTAATTTTTGTTCTTTTTGCTTTTTTAATTTTAATTGCTTTCCACCACAAACAAATACATGAAATACTCTGACACACGCAGACGCAAATCCTCTTTATGCAACATTATGCAGACACGAAATGGACATGAGGAATTGTATTGAAGACACACAGCAACTTATTGGAAAAAAGATGTTTAAAAAAAAACTCTTCAAAAAAAAAAGTTATTACTTTTCGGTTTTTTTTTTTTTTTTTTTTTGCAATTTTTGTAAAATGTTTTTCTCACTTTTTTTTCCTTTTAACTGCAACCGCTTGATTTAAAACGAGAAAAAAATAAGGAAAAACACACACATACACACACTTAGAGAAAAAAAATATTGAAATAAAATCGATGGTTGTTGTTTTATGTTGTGGATGGATAAGTTCGCCATTAACAACATACAAGTGCAGTCGGGCGTTTAACCAACAAAAACATCTGTTTTACAATAAAATATCAACGACCAGGAATGCCATCCACGGCAACGACGACGACGATGATAATACTGATGGCTGAGGAGGGACATGATATTTGTTTCAACGTATTATTTCGGGAGTAAAGTGAGAAGAATAATGACGCTTACACCGAGGTTGGTCATTTTATTGATATATTGATTTTGTAGGGAACACAAAAGAAAAAAAAAAGCAGAAAGAAATATAACGAATACTTTAGCAATGTTTTTTTTTTGGCCATGAAACATATTAACCACAACTCATGATAATTGTTAAGAAGGGATTTTATTTTAATAAAGAAAAATTGCCATCATTCAATAAAGTATGCAAATGATAAACTCTTTATAATTCGGTTGAGTTCTTTTGAGGGGGATACGCCTTCTTACACACGCACACATGCTGGAGTATAGGAAAGGGTGTAAACGAAATAATATTGTAATTAAAGAATTATATACAGAATTTTTTTTCTGTTTTGCAGCTATTTTAATTTCATTTCCAATTGTTTTTTTATTTTTTTTTTTATTTATAATTTTAATTTGTTGGCACTTTGGCGATTTTCTTCCTTTTGGCGTTTTATTTTCTTTGTTGCCTACTTTTTTAACTTTCTGGCCTTGAGTTTTTGTTTCTTGTTTTATCCATTCATTCATTTTGTGCGTTTTTTTTACCCACCATCAAAAAGATGGGAGGTATATTGATTTTGACATTCCGTGTGAAACATGTCGAAGGAATCATTTAAGACCCCATAAAGTATATATTTTCTGGGTCCTGGTTAGATTCTGTGTCGATATAGCTATGTCCGTCCGTCTGTCTGTCTGTTGAAAGCAGGATAGGGCTCGAACGCGGCTACGTAGGGGGACGAAATTTTATATTTTATTTTATTTATCTTATATAAGGTTTGTTTGGTATTGAAAATGGGCAAAATCGGTTAATAAATAAAAAAGTTATGGGCTAAAAACTAGAAACACAGGGTGTCCGTTTCATACTTTTTTCATATTTTTCTGCTGATATTTCTTCAACAAAAGCATGTACGACAATGAAATTTTGTACGTATAGTTCGAGTGTCAATATCAACTCGGAAACAAAAAATGGGCGTAGTCCGCCCACTTTACCGCTCTCCTCCCATATAAGATGAAATTGTGTTCAAATAGCTCAAGGACCAATGTAAGCTCGGAAACAAAAAATGGGCTTGATCCGCCCACTTTACCACCCACCTCCCATATAACATAAAATTTGAAAAAGTTGATGGTGGGTATATAGATTCGGCCGAGGCGAATATAACATTCGCGCTTGTTTTTTTTTTAATTTTGAAAGCAAAGGAAAAAATAGCATTTGACGATATTTTTTCATTTGCAGGAGATTTTTTTCAACTTTTGGTTTTACCGATTTTTTTGTTTTTTGTTGTGACGATTTTCCCCGTTTTTTAAAAAAAAAAATTCTTTTGCTTCGATTTTTATACTATTTTGGGTTTGTCATTACGTATGTTACATGTCGCAATAATCGTCTACCATGAAATATACATATATATGCGGAATGCTCGTGTAAATCTATGGCGATCAAATATTTTTTTTACATAATGTACTTCAACGAAATTTTGTACTAATAGTTCAAGGATCGCCTTCCATATAAAATTTAAATTTAAAAAGTTGCAGATAGTGGGTAGATTTGAACCGAATATAACATTCTCACTTGTTCATTTAGTCATTTTCTGATTCTAATACTACTGAACCGATCCTGTTATAAGCAGAATAACGGAACCGATCTTAAAATAACCCGAATAACCGAACCGATTTTTTTATAAGCCGAATAACCGAACCTAATACAAGTCGAAGAACCATAATAAGCCTAGTTGAAGAAGAAGGAAAAACCGTGTTAAGCCTAGTTGAAGAAAAAGTGATTTAATCCGATTCAGCATTATCGTAGTTATTGTCTTGTACTAAATGTTTTGTATTTGAAATAAATAATAGCCTGTTTCTCTATGTCGAACGAATGCTTTCTTTCGCCTTCTAAGCGAACGAAAACTGATTTGGGTTTCACTAACTCACTTCTATGCGAACAATGACTCGAACGTCAAGTCGAACGAAAACGTAAGTGTTTTCATACATAATTTGGTTCCTGTATTTCGAACTAGCTATTTTGCTTTCGACTGGTTACTTTTTTTTAATGAAAAATGAGAAAATTACCCACCTGGACACTGCAAATGTTCCACAATTTTGTTTTTTTATTCATTTATAAATGCACCGTATGGATAAATGATGATTTTCTTTGAAATATTATTTTGTACATGAAAAATTTCAGTAGAATTTTTTTTTTTTTTCTCTTTTTAATTTTTATTTGTTTACATTATTTTATTTGCATAGTTGTATTTATGTTTGAACAATTAAGTGGTATTTTTTATATTTCCACGAAAAAAAAAAATTACTCTGGAAGCAAAATAAAACAAAACTAATTTGAAAAGACGTAACTCCATGCGAACGAAAGCTTTGAAAATAGAGAAACACAAAATGATTCGAATTCGTTCGATTTGCTTCCGTTGGCTTAGATTTTCGTTCAACATAGAGAAGCAAGCTATAAATACTTATTCAATAAAGATAATAATTATTTTAACCACCAGAAAGGATAAATCAAACGTCTTATTACTTAAGGCTTGTGTAGACCCTGAAGGCTACTAAGCCGATGATAAAACCACGTTATAATATTCTTATTTCACAATTCGAATCTGGCAACCTTAGCTATGGTGCTCAATTTTACTATTCGATGTTTTATCTAGAATTCAGAATTATTGTAAATTGATGATTTTTTATTTTTTGAATTCGCCTGGCGATTTGTTATTTTAGAAGATTTCTTTTATTTTGGCGATTTTTGTATTTTGTAGTTTTCCTTGGGATTTTTGCGATTTTTCACCTTTGGGAATATTAGTTCGATTAAGCGATTTTTTCGTATTTGTGTGTTTTTTTTTTTTTTTTTTTTTGCTATTTTTGCGATTTTAGTGATTTATTTTGATGTCTTTCGACTTTTGGGATTTAGATTTTATTTCGATTTTCATGACCACTTTTGGAACTTTTTTAGTTTCGCTTATGCTATTATACTTTTGGGTTTAGGTAAAGATTTTTTTTTTTTTTTTTTGTCTTTTTTTTCCTTTTAGGATTTTGCGATTTTTGTTCCGTTTGGGAATTACTATTTATACATATTTTTTCGTCCTTATGTTACATTTATACTTTTGCCAGTTTTTTTTTGGCATTTTTTCGTTTTAATTTTATTTATTTTTATGCTGATGTTTTTTTCATTTTAGTTTCTTTTTTTTTTTAGCAATTTTTTACCTCTTCAAAATACGATTTTATTTTAGCGTTTCTTTTTAATTTTTCTCACTTTTAGGCTTTTTTTTTATTGAAGATTTTTATACCCACCATCAAAAAGATGGGGGTATATTGATTTTGTCATTCCGTGTATAACATGTCGAAGGAATCATGTAAGACCCCACAAAGTATATAGTTTCTGGGTCCTGGTTAGATTCTGAGTCGATCTAGCTATGTCCGTCCGTCTGTCCGACTGTCCGTCTGTTGAAAGCAGGATAGGGCTCGAAGGGAAAAACGTAGTGGGACGAAATTTGGCACAAATGTTTGTCTTTTATAAGGTTTGTTTGGGATTGAAAATGAGCAAAATCGGTTAATAAACAAAAGTTAAAGTTATGGGCTAAAAACTCGAAACACAGGGTGTAAGTTTTATACTATTCTGCTGATATTTCTTCAACAAAAGCATGTACGACAACGAAATTTTGTACGTATAGTTCCGGGATCGATATAAACTCGGAAACCAAAAATGGGCGTGGTCCGCCCACTTTACCGCCCGCCTCCCATATTAGGTGAAAATCAACGAAATTGTGTTCAAATAGTTCAAGGACCAATGTAAACTCGGAAACAAAAAATGGGCGTGATCCGCCCACTTTACTGACCACTTTCCCGCCCCCTCCTATATAACGTAAATTTTGAAAAAGTTGATGGTGGGTATATAGATTCGGCCGGGCCGAATATAACATATATTTTTATGACGATTTTTTTTTTTTTTTTTTTCGTTGGCGATTGTCGATTTAGTTTGCTGCTGCAATTGTCAGATTTTAGTTTTTTTTTTTTTTAATTTTGGATATTCCTTAGATTTTTTCGTTTTGCGTTTCAGGTTTTTTAGATTTTTCCGAATTTTACTGTTTTCTTTTGTAGGCCATTTTTTCTTCGGTTGGTTTCGTTTAAATTATGTGCCCCTTCATAACAAAAATTTCTTGATTGTATGATTTGATTTTTGTCACTTTCAAATATTCATTTCAATAAGGAAATTTAAACAAGTCTATACATTATAAGATTAAAATATTGATTTTTCCTGAAAGTTTTACAAAAAATACTGTCAAGCTTAATATATGCAAAAATATGTTTTACAAAATATATAACAAAAATATTAAACTTGTCTGAAATGAATAGACAACAGCTAAAAATAATCATAAATTTGGTTATCTTGGTAATATACAATTGCAGTTTTTTTTATATCATTTGCAATATAAAAAAAAAACAACAAAGCGATTTTGAAAAGGTTTTTTTGTCGCTATGAAATTATAAAAGAGAACAATTTTTCGCAGGATTTCTTTACAAATCTGGCTTTAAAAAGTATAGTTTTATATTACAATTTTCATGATTTTCAATATCAATAATCTCGAAAGCATTAAAATTATTTTGATATAAAAATTATAAACCCAAGTTAAATGACATTTCAACAGGCGGACAGAAAGCTGCATACAGTTATTTCTGTTCCCCTACCTATTAAAATCCTGAATAATAAATATTTCTTTAAAAAAACCTTCGTATACACCCTTTAAAATTATTTCATATTTACCGCAACTAAATGTTTATAACTTGTTCTCAGTTGCAAGCAACAATACTTTTAGCCAGCTACACCAAATGAAATGACAGTTGTACACACTACATCACACACGCATATAAACACATGTTGATTTGTTGTTAGTGATAACGCTATTCCTTCCTTTAAATTTTAATAATTCCTTTACTACTCTCTATCTTTTCTAGGAATTTGTCAAATTTTTATTCATTATTTTGTTTTAATTATAACAATTCCATTGAAAGTCAACAAGGGGCGTTTAATATCTTTCATATGACTGAAAGATATCAGTCATTTGATTAGCAACCAAATGTTTTCAATTAATTTGAAAGAAGTTCAAATGAAATTGTTGATGTATTATGTATAAGTAGTTTAAATGAAAATTATTGTTTTTAATTTATCCGGTGGGAAAGCGGAGGAGGGTGTGAGTAATGTGGTCTGTAGTTCAGTGGTATCAGTATCAGTTACCATAATTACTACAATTAATTAGTTTCAGGTTTAGTGAGTTGGTTTTATTATTATGTTTTTTTAAAGGAGTATTATAAAGCAAAACAGGTGTTGAATAAATAGGGGTAATTAAATATTAAAATTTTTTAAAAATTTAATGACTTTTGAAACAATTACAAAATGCGTTTTTATGACCTATATAAATTAAAAATTTTATTTATTATTAAACAACAGATTGTTAGAGGCTATAAAATTTGTTTTCAAAGTAAATTTTGCATAAAAGAAAGGGGGTGACTTTTGGGCAAAAAAAAATATATATATATATTTAAAAAAAAACAATAAAAATTTCATTTTAAATTTTAGGAAAGAGGGAATATTTTTACTAAAATTTAATATTTTGTTTAAACTATTTTATTTGTAGTTTCCTTTTAGAAAATGAAACTTAATAAAAAAATACCTTTATTTACTGCTTTTAAAATGAGTTCCAAATAAAGTTTTATAGACATTTCTTACCTGCAAAGAAAAAGCAAAAAAACTATAATTTAATAAAAAAATTTATACAAAATTAAAAAATTTATACAATTCTATTCACATAAACCTCTCCTTTCCACCAAAATGGCTTTAGAACATATTCTTTTGCATAAAATAATTTCATTAAATTTAAGCATTATTATCTTTTGCTGGCAACAGTTTTTAGTTGCAACAAAATAAAAATGCTTATAATAAAAGGAAAATATATGCATTGACCTAAAAAACAATTGACTGTATACAAAAAAAAATATATATATATATTTTCTTTAAAACATACAAATATACCTACCTACTTTTTTTATACATAAACTTTATTGATACATAGTTATTCATATTTATAACAAAAACATTAACTATCTTTATAGTCCTCCCCAGCTCAACAAAAAAAAAAAAAAAAAAAAAAACGGAAAATACAAAGAAAAAACATAAAAAACTTTGAATTTCTTGCCAATACCCAGCAAATACTAGTAAAAGAAATTTTTATACATGGATTTTTTAAACCAAGCCATGTTCCCTTCATACCCCTACACGACAAGTAATGGAGGCATGCAACAAAAAAAAAAAAAACGAATCCTTGATCTCAATTTTTTATGTTTTATAACTCTTCTTCGACTACTACTACTACTACTACTGCAGCAACAACGTCTATTCAACAAAAATTTTTTAGTGTATGTGTATATAATACTAAAAGTTTAAGTAGTATCAGTGTTTGGGTATGAGTATGTTGAGCATGTTGATGATGACTTTGAGTGTGCCACATACTCATACATATTCATTCATTCAATCTATCCTTTAAGTACTAGTATAAACATGCAAACTTTGCATAAATTCAATTTATGATTTCTTTTATCATTAAAAAAAAATTTGTTTGTGTCTATTTTTGGTCCTCACATGATCAGTTTTTTTTTTTTTTTTTTTTTTTTTTTGAAGGGCAGGGGAAGAAAAATTTATTTTTATTTAAATTTAAATGACTTTGTTTAAGGCTGTATAAGAGTAGAATTTCTTCCACTAAAGGCTACATTAAGAGTTTCAATTAATATTAAAGAAATGGTAGTAGGTATTTTAAACTAAGTGTAATGTTAAAAATATCAAACATGAAGATAGGTATTAGAGGTCCAAAAAACTTGGACATATATGATCTTTTGACAAGGTAAAGTTTCGAGTTACTATGTCCTCTGCAAGAAACTTGACGCTGTGACAACGTACTTCAGAACAGTCACACAGTGGTCACAAAACTATTTTTTAAGAAATAATTCCGAACTTATGAATCGATGATGATATCTAAATAAAATTTCACATGGCCAGAGCTGCAGTGTTTTCGAGTTGGCAGCCTATGTTCTCCTCCTGCCCACAGACCAGCTAGAAAATTGTGCGCCCCCAAAACATTTGGAAAATACCTCAGCAATAACTATGTGAAATTTCATGGAAACATATTTAATGGCTCGAAAGTTACACAAAATTATTTAAAAAACACGTTAAAACTGCTGTGTATGTTTCAACGTGTGCAAATTTTTCTGAAGGGTGTCAAGTTTTAGTTAGTTTTTAAACGATTATGTAAAGTATTTATGCAAGTATTTGGTATCATTGCAAAGGTTATTACTTGAAAAAATAATAATATATAAATAGTGAAGTATTAGAACTATTTTTTATTTTATTTTTTTCTTAAATTTATCAAAAAAACTAAACATTTTTCTGTTTACTATTATTTTGCAAAAAAAAAAAATATTTGAACTTAAACAAGCGTGAATGTTATATTCGGCCCGGCCGAATCTATATACCCACCATCAACTTTTTCAAATTTTACGTTATATGGAAAGAGGCGGTAAAGTGGGCAATAAAATGGGCGGACCACGCCCTTTTTTCTTTCCGAGTTTACATTGGTCCTTGAACTATTTGAACACAATTTCACCTTATACGGGAGGTGGGCGGTAAAGCCCATTTTTGTTTCCGAGTTTACATTGGTCCTTTAACTATTTTAACACAATTTCGTTGATTTTCACCTTATATGAGAGGTGGGCGGTAAAGTGGGCGGACCACGCCCATTTTTGGTTTCCGAGTTTATATCGATCCCCGAACTATACATACAAAATTTCGTTGTCGTACATGCTTTTGTTGAAGAAATATCAGCAGAAAAGTATGAAACGAACACCCTGTGTTTCTAGTTTTTAGCCCATAACTTTTTTTGTTTATTTACCGATTTTGCCCATTTTTCAATCCCAAACAAACCTTATATATATTTGTGCCAAATTTCGTCCCCCTACGTTGCCCCGTTCGAGCCTTATCCTGCTTTCAACAGACGGACAGACGGACGGACATAGCTAGATCGACTCAGAATCTAACCAGGACCCAGAAAATATATATTTTGTGGTGTCTTAAATGATTCCTTCGACATGTTACATACGGAATGACATAATCAATATACCCCCCATCTTTTTGATGGTGGATATAATAAAATCTATATTAATTAAGCTATAATTATGAAATTTTAGTATAATGTACAAAAAGTTGTCCATAAAAGAAGAGTAGAAATATATTCCCACTTTTTTATTCCGAATTACCCAAAATTCCAGTTTGGGAAAAAATTTTTTTTTTCAAATTTTCTATTTCAAAATAATACAACTTGTTATCTAAACAACATAGGTATATGATTCTTGCACGAAAATTATTTAGAATTTTGTACTGAATTCAGAGAATATTTTAGATAATTTTAGGACTCAAATTGTGCCCGGCAAGTTAAAAAAATCCTCAGGATTGTCCAGCAGTTCTAAAGTTAAGTTATTTTCAAAAAAATTCGCTTTGGGACTACTGTGCGGCGGCTTGTCTTCTGGTGCCACGGGAACCAGCAGCCCCAAAACCAGTGACTGCACTCTATAGTCACTAGTTCTTGGCTGGTTATTGGTGAGGCCCAGTAGGGGGTTCACGTGGTGGCTTATGGTTTCATGTGTTGTCTGCTGTTCAGTAACACAGTCACATGTGTGACAGGAGAGGATAGCTCCAACTCCTTAGCAAGGTTAAATAGCGAGTTATTAGATTATAACCTGTATGTGTAACAGCATATGGGGGGGCTGTTCAACGCATTGTACAAACCCTCCATGGGGTTAGGCCGTCATGGCAGGTACCCACGTTAATCTTGAGCACGTTGTCCATCCATTCGCCTTTAATAACGAAGTCGTTTCAGCATCTCAGGCACATGAATAAAAGCTTGACTTCTTCATCTTCAAACTTTTTCAGCTGGTGGGAATGCCGATTTTAAATCATTTAAACCACTCGCAATAAGTGTTTTTAATCCCCGTTAACTTTCATCAAAAGGAATCCTATCTTTTCTCCTTTATAATGGTGATTGAAGGAGATGGAAAAAAATCATCATGTCGCTGAGAAAAAGGTTTTAATTCCAGGATCATCTTCTAAGAATTTAAGAATTTTACATTGATCTTCATATCCTTAACATTAGGGACTCATAGTAACGGTGAAAAGAAAGTCTCATCCTCTTCCTAATATAGTTTGCGAAACTATTCTTTCACCTCTTACTTATTAATATGCCTGCGTCCTTAGAAAACCTAGGGGAGTTAAATTCCCATTATCTTGGTATAAAATTCAAGTTCATTCCGCGAGAAATAGTGATATTCGCAAATTGTTCACACAAAATGTCTATTTTGATGTTTACTTTTTGACTTAGTCTATAAGTACGACTAGGAATCTACTACCACGGATTCTCCTGCAAGTTTTCATGATATAAAACTTAAGGCTCTATTACTCTACCGTAAATGTAAATGCAACGAATCAGCTAATATTTACGGTAGAGTAATGAAGACTTTAGTGATCTCTAGATTTAGTCTCTCATCTCACGAATATCTAGCTTTTGTCTAGTTTTCCCTTCAATACATTTTCCTTTGAGAAATAAATCATATTGATTATAATTTCCTTTCAAGACACGCTATAACGTTAACAACCAACTAACCAGCCAACCAAAGTAAATTTATTTATTAATTTTGATTCACAAAGTTAAGAAGATATCATTCTTCGAGTTATCTACAAGATCTTGGTCGTTCCAGAAAGTTCAGTTAACTGCAATCTTCCGACTTGTATTCATTGACTTTTGCAGTCTTTTTAATTATCGAAGTGAAATTTTGTCATTCATAATTTGTATTTTATTTTTCATATATAGGAAGCCCTCTATATGCTGCAGAACGATTAAAAAAAACAAAAATAACCAGATAACGCCAGTTAGCACATCACAGCTGACATCACAAAATGTATTTGGCGGTTTAACTACACAGATCTCCAGCAAATATTTGATAATTAAAAACACTAAAACATCGTGGTCTCAGTGGTAAAATGGAAATTCTAATCTGAACAGCTATAATGAAATCAGTTACATCTATAAAGACCGTACTAGAAGTAACAGTGGGTGCATCGCGTTCTTCATGGATTTTGTATTGCCATCTGATAAGGAAATAACAAACAAATAGCTGCTAAGGTGCTCTTTTTAACGATGACACTCGTCTAGTTTGAGAATATTTTAAAGCTCGCCATTCGATATCATAAAACTAGAACTTCTGATCTAGCAGATCTGCGTGACAACAATTGTAGTATAAAAATCAATATATTGGTCAAGGAGAGTAAGCATAAAAAAAGAAATGATAGGATGCGGAAATGAAGAGTTCAAAATCTTTTAGTCAATGACGATCTACAACAATTTACACAAAATTAGATTGCTTAGGTTATCCATAATAACATTCAATATCCACGTGCTCAATTTCCATGCTGAAGAAATATTAATGCTTTATGACCATAATGCCAAATTTATATTATCAATAAATTTAAAAAATTCCCTTAAACTCAAGTTAAAAGTCCAAGCACTTGTTCATTATAAATACATAGTTTAATGACACCAAAACACATAAAATATTATTAAGAAACATATTTTTGTTACAAATAAAAACGAATAAAAAAAAAAAAAAAACCTTAAACCCAAAAAAAAAACCTTCAAAGTTTTCAACAAATTTTAGAGGCTACTAACAATTTATGTAGTTGTTACTAAAACAAATTGTATTCTATATGTTTCTTTTTATTATAAATATCTATAGAGATGTAAAATAGTTATCGATGTTACTTTTTTTTGTCTTGCCTCGTCTATGTACTAAAACAAAACTAAGTGCACTAAATAAAAATTATTTCCATTTTGGCCACATGCCAATTTTTACTGCAGCTTCTTTCACTCCCACTTACAAATACTAATATAACTAACTGTTACATGAAAGAATATTTACACACAAATACAATTTCAGTTATGCATGTAGGTATAACTTAACACACATCTAAAACTATTACTGGTAGACAAAATACACTAGGTGTAATAAGGACTAGGGAGAAAGGACGATTTCCTTTTCATATGAAAAAAAAGAATATTCCTTTTTTAATAATATAAATTTTTTTTCTAGTTACAAAGAACAAATAGAAAAAAAAAAACACTATAGCCGATGAGAAAATTGACTAAAATTATGTTATGCTACAAAGGCATCCACTTTAAACCACAAGAATCATTATTGTTAACATGTAGAAGAAGAAAGAAAGTAATCATATTTTTATCACTAAGTACGTGCTGAAAATGGGTCAAATATCTTTTAACCTTAAAAAAAAAAAAAGCAGCAAATATTTCTATACCTATGTGTATGCAATTTATGGTATGAAAACGTATGTTATTTTTGTTATGTACTTACTACTTGTGTAAATAATAGTTTGTAACACTTGTTTCTCATTATATATTGTGCTTCTTCATTTTTGGTTTATTATTATTTTTTTTTTTTTTTTTTTTTTTGGTTGAGATTATTTTACGTTGGGTGTAATGAGTTATGGTTACAAGTAGTTTTTAAAGAAGTTAAAACACTTGCTTTGAATGTGTAATAGTAGATTAGAGGTATATAAGTTTTATATTAAAATTTTATACTAAATTTATAATCTAACACTTTGCTTAATATTCTGAAAAATGCGCAGGCTTCAATGTCTTATAAAAAGATTACCGTCTTAAAATCAAAAGACTGTGTTATACTCAGATTACTGTCTTATACTCAAGCAAAAGACAGTAGTCTGGGTATAAGACAGTAGTATGAGTATAAGACACTAATCTGGGTATAAGACAGAAGTCTGAGTATAAGACAATAGTCTGGGTATAATGCAGAAGTCTGGGTATAAGACATTAGTCTGGGTATAAGACTGTAGTCTAAGTATAAAACAGTAGTCTGAGTTTAAGGCAGTAGTCTGGGTATAAGATAGTAGTCTGTGTATAAGACAGTAGTCTGGGTATAAGACAGTAGTATGAGTATAAGACAGTAGTCTGGGTATAAGAGTATTAAACTGTTATCTGAATAATATGGGTATAAGGCAGTAGTCTGGGTATAAGACAGTAGTCTGAGTATAAGATAATAGTCTGTGTATATTACAGAAGTCTGGGTATAAGTCAGTAGTCTGAGTATAAGACGCTAATCTGGGTATAAGACAGTCGTTTGGATATAAGACAATAGTCTGTGTATAATGCAGAAGTCTGGGTATAAGACATTAGTCTGGGTATAATACTGTAGTCTGAATATAAAACAGTAGTCTGAGTTTAAGGCAGTAGTCTGGGTATAAGACAATAGTCTGTGTATAATGCAGAAGTCTGGGTATAAGACATTAGTCTGGTTATAAGACTGTAGTCTAAGACAGTAGTCTGAGTATAAGACAGTAGTCTAGGTATAAGATAGTAGGCTGTGTATAAGACAGTAGTCTGGGTATAAGACAGTAGTATGAGTATAAGACTGTAGTCTGGGTATAAGAGTACTAAACTGTTATCTGAATAATATGGGTTTAAGGCAGTAGTCTGAGTATAAGACGGGTCAGAGCAAGTATAAGTCAATAGTTGGGCTATAATTAGAGTTTTTCACGGGAAATCCCGGGACGAGAATTCCCGGGAATCCCGCCAAATTTTCACTCACGTAATCCCGGGAAATCAGGCGGGAATTCCCGGGATTTCTTGTGTATGCAAAATGTTTATATTTTACAACTCATATATGGATATCGTTTTCTTTTTTGTTGAATAATTAAAAAAAAAATTGATTTTGCAATTTTTTTCATTGTGGTCGAAAATAATATTTTTAAAATGTACTAGTGGGAAGTAAATTCGATATTGAAAAAGTATATTTATTAAACGATTTGAAGATGCAATTTGCACGCATGTGAAAGTTGTAAGAGGAATCTTTTTAAAATGTCTGGAAACCTCAAACAACAACTTACATTTTTAATGCCCCAACGAAAACGTGAGACTAAAAGTATTCAAACTATAAAATTCCCTGAGGTTTTCTTAACAACAAGCTTACTTCCGTATAAATATTGAGAGATTTTACCCATAGGGTAAATGAAAACCAATGTATTGATTCGACTTTCGTATGAGTTGTTATATAATAAAAAGTATTCATTCAACATTCAATATTTCAAAAAGAATTAGTTTATAATTTTATGATTAATTAGTTTATTTTAATATTTTCATATTTTATTTAACTGAATATTAAAATTTTTAATTATTTATTTTCGGCGGGAATTCTCGGGATCCCGGGAAATTTAAAAATCAATCCCGATTTCCCGGGAGCGGAAAAAGTCCGGTAAAAGAAAAACACTAGTTATAATACAATAGTCTGGGAAAAAGAGAGTAAAAAGGGTACAAGAAATTAATCTGACTAAAAGACGTTAGTGTGAGTATAAAACAAAAGTCTCAGTATATGACGGTAATCAGAGTACAAGACAAACTTATACTTTTAAAATAAAACTCTTATACTTTTACTATTTCTTTAATGCAGCATATCAAAATCATTTTAACTTCTATCCACTAATATTCTTTAAAAATCTCATATAATTCCAACAAATTTATTATTTTCATTACATTTTGTTTTTCTGTAATCAACCCACTCTATGGTCATATACAATATTTAATGGTTCGTGTTTTGTCATCATTACCTTAAACATAACAACGACAATTATACAACAAAACTTCCAAAAAAACTACCAAGAAAAAACATGTATCACCACCACAAGTTGTTTATATTAAAACGACATCTATGAATGTTATTTCGTTTTGTTCTGCAGCAGCTACTGCCTCTTACAAACTGTCAACTGAAAAAAATATAAGAACTATTATTTGCTTGACTCTAGCTGAGCGAAAGAAAATGAAATTGAAAAAAGATTCGGCTGTGCCGAATCTTTGATACCCTTCACCATATTACCATATTACCATCTTACTATCTTATCGACATCATATTACCATATTACCGACAAATAATAAAATTTTCGCCTTAACGTATGCTTTCATATTTTCACATGTATAAATCTAAATTTTTTTCAAACTACGAAAATTTGAATATATATATAAAAAAAAAACAATCATAGCAGGCTTTGCTTTTAAAAAATAAACAACAACAATTCCATATTTATATATTTTTTTATGTGTGTATATACAAACTGGCTGCATATACAAAGAACAACAACACTGTTATATTACTGCTGTTTCTAACTAAACTACTTGTCTATACAAAAAACAAAAAACGTCACTAATAGTCATTACAATGCTTAATATACATGTTTGTGTATGTATTTATGTATATTCTTAACAGATATGTTTTAGTTTTTAAAAATAAACAACAACAATTCCATATCTATTTATTTTTGTACAGACTGCATATACAAAGAACAACAACAACACTGTTATTCATTATATTACTACTGTTTCTAACTAAACTACTTGTCTATACAAAAAACAAAAAACGTCACTAATAGTCATTACAATGCTTAATATACATGTTTGTGTGTGTATTTATATTCTTAACAGATTTGTTTTTGGGCCATAATTCTGTTGATTATAAACGAATTTGGTTTATTAAAAAAACCGAAATTTTATAAAAATATTTATGACTGATCTATATAAAAATAAAAATCTGTAGCTTGAACAAGGGCTTCAAAAATAAAAAATTCGTTTTCCCCGATATCTCAGTTATTACTGAACCGATTTATTTAATTTTTTCAGAACAAAAATTCAGAAAATAATTTCCGAGCCTCCTTTGAAAATTCGAAGTCCCTGGTATATGCAGAGGCTTCAGAAACTGAAAAACCGGTTTCAAAAACCGGTTTTTAAAGCATATCTCCGCCATTTATAAACCGATCCTGCTGATTCAAAAAACTGAAATTTTATAAAAATATTTGTGACCGATCTGTATAAAAATAAAAATCTATAGCTTAAACCAGAGCTTTAAAAAATAAAAAATGCGTTTTGTCCGATATCTCAGTTATTATTGAACCGATTTATTTCATTTTTTCAGAACAAAAATTCAGAAAAAAATGTCCGAGACTTCTTTGTAAAAACGAAGTCCCTAGTATATACAGAGGCTTCAGAAACTGGAAAACCGGTTCTAAAAACCGGTTTTCTTAACATATCTCCGCATTGTATGAACCGATCTTGCTGAATTCCAATAGCAAAATTCTCGAAAGCATTTCCGATCGTTTGACATACATATTATATATGTCAGTTATCGGTGGGCTTCATAAACGCCATTTCAACCGACACACGGACGGACGGACATGGTCCTATCGTCATCATTTCTTACAAGGATCCCGAAAATGTAAACTTTTTTGCTCTCCGACGAAAATTGTGGGAGTTACAAACGGAATGACAAACTTATATATACCCTTTACACCTGTGGTGAAGGGTATAAAAACAGCCAACCACTTTAAAGACATTAAAGTTAATTTGAAATCGCTTTTAAATTAACTTAATTCGCATTAAAACAAGCTAAATGAACGAAGACCATATTCTTTTTTTTTTTTTTTCATAAAAATAAAATGAATATTTTCTAGTAGCTGTCTTGGATGTTGCCTTAGTATTCTGCTTCTTCTTCTGCTAGGTTTTCTTTTACTACTCCCATTTGATTATTGTTATTATTACTATTATTGTTGCTGCTATTATTGTAACATTTGTCTGTTTGTCCACTATAAAAGAAAAAATTTCATATATTCGCCAGTTCGCCTACGTAAAGTTGACAACTATGAAACAAACAACAACACAAGAATAAATACAAATGAAATGAATACAAAACAGAAAAGAAACCCCAGCAACATGAGAAACAGAAGCCGCAGCAACAACAAACAACTTACATTAGGCATTTAAATAATAAACAAAATAGTATTAAATGAGGAATTATATGTAGAACAGAAGAGAGTGGAGAGGAGTCCAGTAGAAAGAAACATGTAGAAGTAAAAAACAAGTCCACGACAGCAGGAATGTTGTATACAAAGTGTAGATCGGATTAGAGAGACACAAAACGAGGTTTGAGTAAAAAGTTTGTCATGTGAAAGGAAAAAAGTTGGTAAAGTTATATTAAGAACAAAATCTTATACCGATTAGTTAGTTAATTAAAAACAAAGATTAGATATGATGTTACAAATCTTATTTTCTATTTGTATTAAAGTCTTATACTGTATTATATGTAAGTTTAAACATTATGTTTCTTAAAAGCATATCAGATTATAATTATACAATCTACTATTTAATCATTAGGCTATAAACTTATTTGATAATTTCTACTTAGCCTTGTATTATAGGAGATTTTTTAATTCAAATTTTGAACAAGAGGAATAATTGACCTAAAAATAAGATTTATACCAAGATAATTCTTCTTATACTCAGGCTACCTTCTTAAATTTTAAACAATCTTGTCTCTTGTTATCATTTATATTTAGTTAAAAGTCTAAGTATAAGACTAGGAAGTATTTAAATTTAAACTTCGAATAAGAGGAATAATCGATTTGAAAGTTTCATATTGTACTCGAGACTTATAAAATGAATATTTTCTTATAGTCAGCCTAATACAAATTTATACTGGGAAATTTTTATATATAAATTCGAACAAGAGAAATAATCGTACCAAAAGTACACTAAAGTCTTATACCAAGAATATTTTCTACTAAGGCTACCTTATAATATTTAAGATATATATTTCTTATAATCAGATAAGTCTTATACTGACTTATGCTAAATAAAATCTTCGAGCAATAAAAATAAACGACTTAAAAGTTCCGTACGACAGTCTTAAACCAAGAATATTGTCTTATGCTCAGGCTTCTTATATTTATAGTCAAAGAAAAGTCTAAAAACTTATGCCAGGAAATTTTTAAATATAACTCTGAATATTAGGAATGATACTCAAGTCTTATAACAGTAATAGTGTCTTATATTAGGGCTAACTTCTTATACTTAGGGTATTGCTTTACAATTACATAAAAGTCTTATGCCAGTTTATAACAAGAAATGTTAAAATATAAATTCGAATAAGAGAAATAATCGTACCAAAAGTTCTAATGACACTAAAGTTTTATACCAAGAATATTGTCTTATACTCAGGGTACCTTCTTATATTTAATATATTTCCTTCTTTCAGATAAGTCTTATACTGACTTATGATAGAAAATATATTTAAATGAAAACTTCGAGAATGAAAAATAAACAACTTAAAAGTTCCATATGACACTAAAGTCTTATACCAAGAATATTGTCTTATAATCTTCTTACACTTAGGGTATTGATTTACGATCAGACAAAAGTCTTATACCAATTTATACCAAGAAACAAGAGGAATAATTGATCTAAACATTAGGAATGATTCTTAAGTCTTATATCAGGAATATTGTCTTATACTCAGGATGACTTTTAATACTTAAGGTATTACTTTACAATTAGATAAAAGTTTTATGCCAATTTATACAACAAAAAATTTAAACATAACTTCCAACAAAAGAAATAATCGATTTAAGTTTACGACTGATACTTAAGTCTTATACGAATATTGTCTTATGTTGTGGTTGTTAAGCTTTTGCCAAATACTTGATAAATGTCTTATACAGACATGTTTATATTTTACTTCAAACCAGAGAAAAAAAGTATATTTAAAAATCCCGAGTTAAACTGAGGTCTTATACTCGAAATGCGTTCATATACTCAGATTTTGACCTTATACTACGATTGTTGTCATATTTTCAAGCATCTGTCGTATATTAAGATAATCTTATACTTAGACTCTGTTTTATATAAAAACCGACTTAAACTGAGACTTTTGTCTTATACTTAGTCTATTGTCTTATACTCCGACAATCGTCTCGAATCAGAGTACAGTTTTAAACACAGGCTACTATCCTATACTCATTATACAGTCTTATACTACTATAACACTTATAATCCAAAATAATTGATCACTAGAATATTCGAAAAACGTTCTAACTTCTTTCCAAAATATTAAAATATAAAAGTGAACAAAACTTGCGAAATCTCATTCATATGAAATTAAGGATTCTCATCAAATTAAAGTTAAACAAACAATCTTATACGTCTATAATAATTCTTATATTTTCTAATCCCTCAAATGCATATAAATTCGAATAAATGCAAAATCTGTGGGAACTTCCCTCCTAACCCTCGCATCTTTATTCCATTTAGAGCGTGGAGCACACATATACACTCAACAAACAAATATACCAAAAATACAAAAACAAAACCTACAACGAAGAAGAAGTCATGTTGTTGAGGTTGCTTAATACTACTATGTTGCAGCATTAGGGAAAAATGCAAGTGGCAGTGTAATGTTTATAAAGTGGAATTTTGTAAAGAAGCTTAGTTTTTTTTCTCTTGGTTGCCTATAATTTTTCTTACCCCTCTACAAGTACATAAAACTGGGATTTAAGGTATATGGAAAATGGATTTGTGGTTGTGTCTGTCTGTCCGTCTGTCTTTAAGTCTGCCTGTTTAGTTATTTGTTTGTTAGTTTTGTGGCACAAACCTTTAAATTGACAAGGGAATTGCAACACCCAGTTAACAAACAAAATAAAAATAAAATAAGTATCAAAGTATTCAAATGTTAGAGTTTTTTTCTTTAAATACGAGTGAAATATGCAGGTCTGTCTGTATGTATGTTAAAGAGAAGTAAAGGTTTTGTTAAATGTGACCTCATTAAAATAATGTTTTTTTTTTTTTTTTTTTCGTTTTCATTATTTTTTATAATCTAAAAGAAAACGAAACGTAAACAAATAACAATTGACAAAAGTACAAGAAGTTTGAGTTAAACAGATTAAGTATGATGCAACTGAAAGCAAAGTTTAAAAAAGACAAAAGGAATGTAATTTAGAAAAAAACCAGATGACAAACATTTGAAATAAACTTATGTTTGAAACGTTAGATACAAAATTGGGTAAAATATTTTTAAACATTAATTAAATATTGTGGGGGATCTTATGCTTAAGCTAATGTCTTATATTGTGTCGAATATCTTATACGATGATTGTAATATTATACAAAGTATGCTGGGACTACCATCATATACCAAAGACTTTCGAATTTTGTCTTTTTATACTCAGACTAATTTATTATACTCAGAATATTATGAAATACGTAAGTTAACGTGTTATTATCAGACCAAAGTCTTATACTCAAACTACCGTCTTATATAAAAACCATAAAATACTCAGACTAAAATCTTATACCAGACTACTATCTCAGCAAAATCTTACAGTCTTAGTGTCTTATACTCAGGTTCAACTAATCACTCAATGAACTACTAAAGCTCAGCCTACAGTCTTATTACTAATACTTAAGTACTAATAGCTTATACCAGACTACTATCTCAGCAAATTCTTACAGTCTTAGTGTCTTATACTCAGGTTAAACTAATCACTCAATGAACTACTATGGCTCAGCCTACAGTCTTATACTCATACTTAAGTATTATACTCGTACTACCGTCTTTAACTGTCACTGTCTCATACTAGGGATATTATAAAATACATAGACTAAAGTCTTATACTCATACTAAAGTTTTATACCTAGACTACAGTCTTGTACTCAGACTACGACCTTAGAATCAGTCTTTTGCCTCATGCTTAGACTACAGTCTCAGAGTCAGTCTTAAGTTGTATACTCATATTACCCTCTTATACACAGCATCCAGTCTTATACTATAACTTTTGTCTTACAATCATATTAGTCTTATTATACTCAAACTACATTCTTATTGTCAAGCTACCGTCTCATGTAATCTGACTTTCACCTTATAATCGGACTAAAGTCTTATACTCAGACTTTTGTTTTCCGTCTCATACTCATACTAGAGATTTACACTACTGTCCTACTACCAGACTACAATCTTATTCTCAGACTAGTCTAAGTCTACAGTCCTATACTCTGACTTTCGTTTTATACAAAGACTTTCGCGTTATATAAAGACTTTCGTCTTATACTCATGCTAAAGTCTTATACTGATAACTCAATCTTATACACATACTACATCCTTATACTTAGACTAAGGTGTTATAATCAGACAACAGTTTTATCTTCAGACTTTTGTCTAATCCACAGACTTTTGACTTATACTAAGACTTTTGTCTTATATAGCGACTTTCGTCTTATAGTCCGACTACATCCTAATACTCTAACTTCTGACTTGTAATCAGGCTACAGTTTTATACTCAGACAAAAGACATACTTAGATTACACCCTTATAATTAGTAAACAAGTTTGCAATCGTAAATTGCCTTGTTATCTCTGTGGTGCAGTACCAAAGCAGAGTTTGTGGACTATACAGGTATGTCACAGAACTCAAATTTATACGAAAGTGAAATTGAAATCGTATTTAGCTTCTACAGAAAACGAAAAACGAAAAAATTTTTCGTTTTCAATCCACATAAAAATAGTAAAGTGGAATTGACTTTAAAATTTTATTTTTGAAAAAATAATTTTTTATATATTTCGAATTTATGAAAACGAATTTAAGCTGAAGAAGCAAAATGAAAACGTTACGAATTCAATCATACGAAAATTTTCACTTCCGAAAAATTTCTATGACATACCTGATAATTAGACACCAGTAGAATGAAATACATATTTTCTGTGCCGCTACACATTTCATCAGCTTTAGTGGTGTCTAATCCATTTCGGTTTCGTTGAAACCTAAACACTCAGGACTACAATATTATATTCAGACTGTCATTTTATGCTTATAATAAAGTCTTATCCTAATACTACAGTCTTATATCTAGACTATAGACTAAGACTCAGACTAAAGACTTATACTCATATTACAGACTTATACTAAGACTATAATCTTATACTCAGACATTTGTCTTAAACTAAGACTTTTATCTTATACTCACACCAAAGCCTCATACTCATACTACAGTCTTATACTAAGATCTTTAACTCAGGCTTTTGTCTTATACCTAGACTACAGTCTTATACTCAGACTATGTTCTTATAATCAGACTACAGTCGTATACTCAGACTTTTGTCTCATACTCAGACCACACTTACACTCATACTAAAGTCTTATACTCAGACTAGAGTCTTATACTCAGGACAAAATTCTGTACTAAGACTCTTATACTCTGACTTCCGTCTTATACTCTGACTTTCATCTTATATTCAGACTACAGTCTTATATTCAAACTTGTGTCTTATACTCAGAGTTTTTTATTATACTCAGACTTTTATCTTATACTAAGACTTTTGTCTTATATGGATGCTAAAGGCTAATAGTCAGACTACAGGCTGAGTATATACTCAGACTACAGACCTAAACTCAGACTTCAGTCTTATACATAGACAGTTGTCTCATACTCACAATAGATTCCTATACTCTGACTTTCGTCTTATACTGATGCTAAAATCTTAGACTCATACTACAATCTTATACTCACACTTTTGTCTTATACGCAGACTACGGTCTTATACTCAAACCCATAAGTCAAACAATTTCCTTTAAACTCCTTTTTGCACTTACAATTCTTATCACACTCAAAACCAAACATTTCTTTTCAATACTTTTAACCATTTTTTAATATAAAAAAACCCCATAAACATATTACGACTATTTAACTTAAACTCCCTTCCTTTTTGTAGGTCAATTGCTGCTTTAAATATAACAATTATTTCTTTTATATGTGTGTAATAACTTAAACCAAAAACAATTTTTCAAACTAAAAAGATATTTTTTGAAAGCAAAAAAATAAAAAATAAAAAAAAAAACGTCATCCATAAATTTTATATATGATATCAAGTGAAAATTGCATAATTTGACATACCAACCCCGAAACTAAAGCCTTAAATAAAAATGAATTTATGATCTTCTTATAATACAAAAAAAAAAATTAAAAAAAAAAGAACAACGGAGGAGATGTAAAAGAACAAAAAACAACAAAAAGTCTTAAAGCAAGAAAAAAAAAAAACTTATACTTAAAGTGTCTTAATATATCAGAACAAATTATAAAACAAATTATGCATTTTGTGTAATAATGCAAATTTTGAAAAATTTATTTTTTTTCTTTTTTTCTTCAGTTCATGCCACAGCCCGGCCGAAACCCAAGAAATTTCTAAGATACTAAGGCCAAAGGAATGGAATAAAAGGAAGGCAAAAAAAAAAACAAGTATAAATAAAATTTATGACTTTAAACATGTATATTGAAAACTTTAAGTGTTTTCAATCTAAAAAATAAAACATAAAGAAATAACAAAAATATAAACCAAAATATTAATAAAAAAAAAAACTGCTGGTATATGGCAGCAAATAATAATTGTTTAAGAGTACGAGTATAAGAAGAGTTTAAATTTAAGTTTTCTTCGTTTATGGTTGTAGGTCAAAAAGTTTTGCCATGTTATATGAAAATAAAACTAAGAAAATATAAAAAAATAAATTTGTTAAGAAAACAACAACAACAATATGTTAGAAAACTATAGTTGGTCAAGGACGATTGAGGAAAACTATTTTTATTCAATTGTAAATGTCGTTTGATAAGAATTTTTCAAATCATTCCTCATTAGACTAATGAAAGAGTATTTTGCCAAAAAAATTGCCTTATATTAGGAAAATTTTTGAATTGTTTAGAATAGGCTCCTCTTTGAAAGGACATTAATACTCTAGTATATTAAAGGATCTACGATTAGATATTATAGATAATATCAAAAGCTGATTTGGGTTAAATTACAAACAATTTGAGTTAATATGATTAGATTTATATGATTATATTCATTTAAATTTTCTTGATCTACAACAAAAAAGGAATTAAATATGATACAGAAAAATGGGAAATTTAATGACATTGGAAACTTTGGACTAGATATAGTAACGATAACTAGTTTTATGCCGAACAGAGGCCAACCAGGAGTTACCGACTTCTAAAGTATTAACCGAAGCTGTCCAAAATTTATACAACAGCACAAGTCATGCGAAAGGACTATTATTTCATTAATCGGTTAAAGACTTTCGACGCCCTCAGAACCCTAGCAATCTTTTAAGACGTTTGCTGTCCGCAACGCAAAGCAATATTAATAAATAAAATGAACTTTAGTCGTTCGTACACTAAACTGTGGTCAGTCACTCTATGCTGAGTCGGATTTAATGTCTTGACGCTGATGTTAGAAAAGTTTATAGTAAAAAGTCTTCGCTATCAACAATGTCTTATTCTTCCAAAATATCTTGCATTCTTAAAAAAAAATAAAGCAACCTGCAGTCTGCAATATCAAACAATATAAAAATATTAAACAAACATCAGAAGTTTAGGGACAGTTGTTCAAAATACTAAAGAATTAAACAAGGACGTACTCAATTTTAATGCTCCGAAATTTGACAATCCACTACTAAGAGGACTATTTTTAAAATGTTCACCATTTTCTTTGCAACACAAAACTATAACCAGCAAAATCTACTATTATATTAGATAGTTATAACTTATACAACATCCTACGAAAAGAACTCACCAGAACACGGTGAAGACGTCAAATACATCATATACAATATAGAGCTTTCTCCCTTTCTTTTGTTCTGAACTACTGAGATATTGAAATTTATGGTATTGGTATCTTTATATTATTAACTGTTGAACAAACTTATATCCTGACATAGGGACCATATTATATTGCGACTTCTCTCAAGCGCTCAAATCTTGGGGATCAATATAGAACAGCAAGGAGCACTGGCATTGGCAAATTGTGATCTATCGTTTTGCCAATTATTAAAGTCTGACCGAATATTTGGTTTTGGATTAGACCAAAAAATCGGTTTCGGTCAGTATTCGGTTTTATGCCCGCTCATATGATACCACACGCAGAGAAAAAACATTTCTCAATATGGTTGCCCCAACAATATTATTTTTATTGCAGAGACATTTTTCCGTCGCAAACATTCTTATTGTTGAATATATTTTATTTTAAAAACAATTTTGTTGTAGCAATTATACATTTGTTCTCAACTTACAATTATATTGTTGGCATAACATGTTAAGCAACATGTTTAAATTAGAACCACATTATTGTTGTTAAAATTGCATGTGCAAAAAAAATATTTTCAATACCTGAATATATTATTTTGTTTGTAATTTTGAATTGACAACAAAGTGTTTGTTTTGTATTGGCAACAATATACATTATTAGTACTTGACAATAAGTATACTTGTTGATTTTTATTCAGTTTAATTTACTTCTTGGATTGAGCAAGTTGTCTGTCGTCAAGTTAAAAATGTATTAGAAAATATACTGAATGTATATTTAAAAAAGTAAATTATTTAAAATAAATTATTTTAATTAAAATTAAACTAGAAATAAATAAATGTTACAGATCGGAAAATATTTTAAGTGGATAATATACAAAGAACACAACATAATAGGTCATCTTCAGAGTGCTAACAAAAGGCGTCACCTTGTACGAGTATTCAAGAAATTTCTCAGGTTTCATCATTCACCGGTCTTGAATTTATCTTTTTATACAAAAGTGATTTATTTTACATAACTAAATTATAATTAATTTTAATAAAAACTACGATAAATTGCTGTATACATGAATCAAGTACATAAACAACAAAAATATGGTTGAAGATAAACATTATTTTTATTGTGATTTAACCATATTATTGATGTATACATGAATCAAGTACATATACAACAAAAATATTATTGCAGATCAACAATATTTTATTGCGATTTAATCATATTATGGTGCTACATCTAACCATAATATAATTTACAAACAACCATAAAAATCAAGTACATAAACAACAAAAATATGGTTGCAGATCAACACTATTTTTATTGTGATTCAACCATATTATTGCTAATATGTATACATGAATCAAGTACATATACAACAAAAATATTATTGCAGATCAACAATATTTTATTGTGATTTAATCATATTATTGTGCTACATCTAACCATAATATAATTTACAAACAACCATAAAATTCAACCATAATATGACAGTACTCGATTATGGTTGCTATTCACCATATTTTTTCTTTGCGTGCATATACGATTGTGTACATCAAAATTCGTGGAGGCTTCTTTTATTAGACTTGGGGCCAATTGTGGACCGATACTCATATTAAGTGTAAAATAAAACATACGAATGCAAAATATTACGTCAATACTAACATTTATAAATGAATTTAATTCGCTTTTGGGTCATTCCCAAAAGTGGGCCTTATATGGCAGCTATAGTAAATTATGGACCGATTTTTATAAAATTTGTCGCTAGCTATAAAGAACTTATTTGTTTTAAATATTAATTTGATACTAACCTTTAGTGTGATTTATGAACGTTAAAGTGATTTTCTGAAAAGGGTGATTTTCTGACCGATCATCCAGAAATTCGACACTCAGATTTAGATGGAACTTATTAAAATGAAATGCTATATTTGATGGATTTATTATCGCCAAACCGCTTTTCCAAAAGGACATTTTTATGAGGGCTAAGTGAAATAATCCACCGATCATTTCAATAGACTTCATACTTGGACTATAAGAAACCTGTTTGGGAAATTTTATTTATTTATGTTCAAAATTGCGATCTGTAGTTTGATTATAAGGTTTACAAGGACGGACGGTCAGACGAACGGACTGACATTGTTAAATCGACTCAGAAAGTGATTCTAAGCTAATTAATTAAGATGGATTTTAAACCAATATTTTTGTATGTTACAAACAACACAAACGCATAAATATAAGAAATTTCTAATAATTCAATTTGGTTATATTTTTAAAGGTGTGGACCAAAACCATGTTAGGCTCCAAAACGTTATCTTTGGGAAGGACGAAAGAATTGTTGTAGATCATATTTATCGTTTATTTATTATACATAGAGATCTCCATAAAAACAAAAACAATAAAATAGTTTCGGATTCGGCCGAATATTAGATTCGATTCGGTTTCGACCTTAAAAAGTGAGTTTCAGTCAAACTCTGCCAATTATATAATTAAGACTATGAGAGAGACTATGCTAACCGAAGTATTATTTCTGTCACGGACGAACCACAATTTGTGGCGCCAACAGAAGTCGCACAGGCCTACTAAGGTGATTAGGTTAAGCTAGGAGTCGATTACATGACAACTGCTCCTGGTGGATTCCTTCGTTGAGTGTTACACGCTGAGAAATTAATCAGTCTCGAGAAAAATGGGATAGTTTTCGATCAACTAAAGTTGGTATGGAGCAATAGACTTAATGCTTACTGGTCTCACATAGACACCACGATAATAATACACATTCATAGCTAAAGCATCAGTTACAACTAGGATGTTACAGCACAAAAAATCGTTCTCTACCGTCAAGCACGCCTTACTCAATAGCTTTCAATACTGTTGACCATCAACCCAATTTTCCAGGATATCCTTCAATTCATAATATGTACTTGATATGAAGATATGTATGTATCATAAATTATATCAGAAGCCGTTTGTCTTCTATTTAAATTAAGAGACATAGACTCAAAATTACCTAGAATTCAATAATGAGGGCTGAGTTCTGTCGCCAATCTGACGAACTTTGGAAAAGAGAGTCACTTTACGCTCTTCCAAGATATGTTGCAGTTAAAAATTCCGAACAGTATGATGAAGTGGATCATCAAAGTCATTCGGGAATTTTTAAAAATATAGTACATAGAATTAAACGAGAAGCTTTTTGTTTGAGTTCCTCTTTAAAGTTTAAGCGCCTGACAAGAAATAAATTTGATATCACATGTCCATGAAGATACGATTATGACGACCGATCATATTGATAAGTTATAAGTCTGGCCAATGAAATTCAAACCAAATAGGCTTAATCTTTTTTTTAATCTTGTCCGTCACCATGCCATCTCCAACACGTATGCTGTGTGTGATCAGAGGTTCCATATCATTTTTCAGTAGCTGGACTACTCCATCAAATGTACATACAGAACTTCATGATTATAATCAAAGTTATTAAACAATTATTGTGAAAATTTAAAACTCTATTTGTCACTAGTAAACTGGTCGTGAAGCATTAGGGCTGCACAAAACTTCTAATGTACTATCGGACAAATTTGATCAAAGATACAAATGTATAAACGAAACTCTATAAGAAAATATGTTAAAAAATAGTTATGTAAACAATCTATTATATTAAAAGCTCATAAAGAAAAGACCCAAACTTAAGACATCATCCTTTTTATACAAAATATAAGAACTCTACAATACAATCTAAATATTTGGAAGGAATGTCATGTGATACATCTATTTTAATAAAGAAGTATTTTAAATACAAATCCTTATGCCTATAAGAACAACAAGTACCTTTGTGATCAAATGTAGGGTGTACACATAAATTTTCATTAAAGAAACAGTAAAAATTACCAAATCCAAGATATAAGAACTAAAAAAATAAATTAAAATGCGTATAATAATTTTTGTTTTTGGCAAATGCCTTTAAGAAACTCTCAGCATCAGATTTTAAATTTCTTAGTCGTAAGTTTTTTGTCTTGCCTCTTTTTTGAAGCAGATAAGCTTATTTTTTTTTTTAGTGTGTATGGAAAAAAATATGTATATGATTTTGACTTGTGAAAAGTAAAACACTTAATGCGCTAAATTTCATAAACCTAAAAACAAAAAAAAACAAAAATAATCTTGCTACAAAGATAGTGGTGTTGACTTTAAATGCCTTTAAGGAAGTAAGGAGAGTGAACACCAGCAAACAAAAAAAAGGCTTAAATAAAATAGCTAAGGACAGACATTAAAACAGGATTAACACAAAAAGAAAATATATGCCTGCATACCAAAAAAAAAAATAAGAGAAACAGCAACAAACCATGTAAAGCGTTATATAACAAAACAACAAAATTATTTTTTAGAGGAAGCTTTCAGAGCGAAAAAAAAAAACAAAAAACAACGACGACTAAAGACAACAATGTATTCTTAAATGTTTAAAAAAAAAAAACAAGCTGAAATATCAAAATAATAAAACCAAGAACAAAAATTTATAATGTTACGACATTTTATCGCTTTTGCCAGGAAAAACATTAAGTCTTTAACAGAAATTGTTAGATGGCAGCCGGAAAACTTAAGGAAGAAAAAAAAGACTCACATAAGATGTATGAGAGAACTAAACAAAAGACAGAAATGAGAGACAGGCGACATGACACTTAAAACCCATCTATTATATATCAAGGGAAAGAAATAATAATATTATTAAGAAGAAAAAAAAAAAAAAAAAAACTAAGGCACCCTAAAAATACTAGTAGTGACAACAGAAGTAGCAGGAAACATATGTTTTGTTGGAGGACAAAAAAGAAAAAAAAGGATATGAAAATCGTTTAGTATTTATGGTAATTAGAAAACTAAATTTTGCAGAAATAACAAAAACTATATTTGAACAATAAATACGCAAAATTGTCTCTTAATTTCTTGTAACAGAAAATTTCCTGCTATAGAAAATTAGCGATAAATTTTCTTTCTATAGAAAATTAGCAGTAAAAGTTCTTTCTATAGAGAACTTGCAATAAAATTTTGATAAATCTTTTTATAGAAAAATTTTTGATAAATTTTCTTATCGAAAATATTTTCAATTAATTTTCTCATCGAAATTTTTTTTTTTATATATATTTTTCATATAAAAAATTTGTTGATAAATTTTCTCATAGCAAATCTTTTAACAAATTTTCTTATAGAAAATTTTTTGATAAATTTTCTTATAGAAAATTTTTTTAATAAATTTTCTTACAGAAAATTTTTTAATAAATTTTCTTATAGAAAATTTTTTGATAAATTTTCTTATAGAAAATTTTTTGATAAATTTTCTTAGTTTTTCGATAAATTTTCTTACAGAAAATTTTTTGGAAAATTTTCTTATAGAAAACCTTTTGATAAATTCTCTTATATAAAATTTGTTGATGCATTTTCTTATAGAAAATTTGTTGATAAATTTTCTTATAGAAAATTTGTTGATAAATTTTCTTATATTTTTTTGATAAATTTTCTTATAGAAAATTTGTCGACTTTCTTATAGAAAATTTTTTGGAAAATTTTCTTATAGAAAATTTGTTGATAAATTTTCTTATAGAAAATTTGTTGATAAATTTTCTTATAGAAAATTTGTTGATAAATTTTCTTATAGAAAATTTGTTGATAAATTTTCTTATAGAAAATTTGTTGATAAATTTTCTTATAGAAAATTTTTTGATAGATTTTCTTATAGAAAATTTTTTGATAAATTTTTTTATAGTTTTTTGATAAATTTTCTTATAGAAAATTTTTTGACTTTCTTATAGAAAATTTTTTGGAAAATTTTCTTATAGAAAATTTGTTGATAAATTTTCTTATAGTTTTTCGATAAATTTTCTTATAGAAAATTTTTTGATAAATTTTCTTACAGAAAATTTTTTGATAAATTTTCTTACACAAAATTTTTTGATAGATTTTCTTATAGAAAATTTTTTGATAAATTTTCTTATTGAAAATTTGTTGATAAATTTTCTTATGGAAAATTTTTTGATAAATTTTCTTATAGAAAATTTTTTGATAAATTTTCTTATAGTTTTTCGATAAATTTTCTTATAGAAAATTTTTTAATAAATTTTCTTATAGAAAATTTTTTGATAAATTTTCTTATAGAAAATTTTTTGATAAATTTTCTTATAGAAAATTTGTTGATAAATTTCTCATAGAAAATTTTTTGATAAAAAAAATATTTGATATTTTTTCTTATAAAAACATTTTGATATATTTTCTTATAGAAGACATTTTAATAAATTTTCTTATAGAAAACATTTTGATAAATTTTCTTATAGAAAACATACAGAAAATTCTTTCCTTTTTTTAACAAATTTTTTTATAGATCTTTTTAATAAATTTTCTTTTCTTATAGAAAATTGTTTTAATAAATTTTTTTAATAATTTTTAATTTTTTTTTTTTTTTAATAAATATTCTTATAGAAATCATTTTAATACATTTTCTTATAGAAAATTGCTCTAATACATTTTCTTATACAAAATTGTTCTAATAAATTTTCTTACAGAAGTTTTTTTATAAATTTTCTTGTAGAAATTTCTTTAATAAATTTTCTTATAGAAAAATTTCTTTAAAAAATTTTTCTTATAAAAAATGTTTGATAAAATTTCTTATAGAAAATTTTTTTAAAGAACATTTTTTTAATAAATATTCTCATAGACATTTTTTAATAAATTTTTTTTAGGGACAATTTTTTTTTTTTTTTAACAAATTTTTTTACGGAACATTTTTTTTAACAAATTTTCTAATAGAATTTTTTAATAAATTTATTTAAAAAAAATTTCTATAAGAAATTTTTTCTTATATATTTTTTTTAATAAATTTTTCATAGAACATTTTTTTGATAAATTTTCTTGCAGAAATTTCTTTCTTTTTATAAGATATTTAATCAAAAATAATTTCTATAAAATCTTCTTTAAATTTAAACAAAAAAAAAATTTTTTTAATTTTCTTAATAAATTTTATAATGAATTTTTGTATAAATTTTCTTATAGAAAATGTTTTGATTTTTTTTTTTTTTTTTTTAGAAATTTTTTTTTTTAATAAATTTTCGTTTAAAAATATTTTTAAACAGCTTTTCTTAAAGAAATTTTAATACATTTTCGTATAGAAAATTATTGATAGTTTATAGATTATAGAAAACTTAAATAAATTTTCTTTAGAAAAAATTTTGACAAATTTTCTTACAGAAAATCATTCATTTTTGAATTAATTCGTGAATCATTAATTGATTTCACACAAAAAAAATGAATTTAATGAAATTTTAGTCAATTCAAATGAATTTTGTAAAAATGAATTGCGCCTAGATCTGCTCTTAAATTTGATTGATTGCAACTCATTTTTAAATCATTCATTTGAATTGCAATTCATTTTTCTAATTCATTTGAATTAATTCAAAATCAAATCAATTCAATTTCAAAAAATTAATTAAATTAGAAACGAATTGCAATTCATTCTACAAATTAATTTGAATTGGAAATGAATTGCAATTCATTTTTACCAAATTCATTGAATTGACTCAAATTTCATTCAATTCATTTTTTGTGATTTAATTTAAAATTTAGCTAATTCATAACGAATTAAAATCAAAAATTAATGTTTCATCTACAGCTTTGCAGAAAATGCAATTTTTCTTATAGAAAATCTGCAATAAATTTTCTTTTTATAGAAAATGTTCGCTAAATTTTCTTTTTAAAAAATTTTTTTACAAATTTTTCTTTTTAAATAACTTTTTTACAAATTTTTCCTTTTATATAAAATTTTTGCGTTTATGTCTATAGAAAACCTTCGCTAGTTTCATTTTTTTAACAAAATTTTTAAACTTACCTAAATAGTCAAAATAGCAAATTTGCTTGAACAAATTTGAAGGACATACCTGAAAAATAGAAGAAAGAAAAAAATTTTTTATATTTCACATTAATATTTTTAAATGTTTAAATTTATAAAATATTTCTCATTTTCTTATTTCTTCATTAATTCAATCACATATTTTAATATTTCAAAATTGGTCTGTATTAAATTTCTTGGATACAAATTTAAAAATTTGTCGTTTTGCTAAAAATCATCGCAGCTACTTGTACTTTTTAAATATAAATATGCCATTAACTAAAAAATTTTAAATAACTTTTCAAAAAATCTCTTAACGGTGTTCACCTCCGCGGGTGACAAATAGCAGGCATAACATTAGTATGAAAATGACAAAATACATTTTAAAGAAAAAAAAAAAAAGGAATAGAAAAAGTAAAAGCAGCACAATAACAACAACAAATGTTACACGAATATGTTGAATACAGGAAATTTGTGTCACAATCATTTTGCACACTTGATGAAACTTAAATACTTAGAGATACAACAAACTCTCTTTAGAAAAAAAAAAAAAAAAACAAATAATTATTTATTTTTATATTTTGTTGTATTTCCTTAAGACAGCTTACTTTAAATCACACTCACACACACACATATATACCTTTCTAGTGTAAGTATGCAACAGTAAACATTTACAATTTCCAGGACTCAATACTTGACATAAGCACACTTTCATGCACACAAACACACACATACATACATTTTTATAATAATTTTTAAGACAACCTACTGCGTAAATTGCAATTAACACATACATAAGTAAAAAAAAACATATGAAACTGTAGTGATAAAAAAAAAAAAACTTAGAACTAAGAATAGAAAAGTCTATGACAAAATATAAAAAATGGCAAAAAAGCAGAAAAAAAATAAAACGGAAAAGCTTTTAAAGTCACTCACAAGCGCGCATACAACTACAGCGGAAAAATATTTACTCTTTAAATAAAACTACTCACATACAAACACACGTATCCCAAAAGCTGTAGTTAAGAATAGGAAAAAAATATATACAAACGGAAGGAAAGCTGAAAAAAATATATAAGCAGAATGCGACAAAAAACCAGTAAACATGGAGTCAACTGAAAAACTTTAGAATTTAACCAAAAAAGCTGAAAAAAAAATAAAGAATAACAAAAAAATATAATGAAGAACGAACGTAAAATATTTCTACACTTTACTAGAGAAAAATAAAAGATACATGACACTTTACGCTATAGAATGTCATCATAACAGCTGAACACACACAAATACACAGACTAAATACTAAATTCCAACTTACACATGAGCAGGAGAAGAATGGATTCTTTAGTTCTTTAAAAGCATTAAACATGAGATTTAATTTTCATTAAAAAAAATGCGAAACTCGTAAATTATATCGTCTTTTATTCAATGAGACTAAGTAACTCTTCTATCTATAAGCCCTCAATTAACAAGTTTAAAAACCAGATAAGAATCGCAAAATGCAGATACTGCAGGGCTTTCTGTAGCGGCGTAGAAGATCACTCTGAGACCAGTCGTCTTCATAAAATACTGTCATCATCCCAAGTTTCATCCAGAAACCCTGTGGCAGCTGGACAACAAGCGGTCAAGAGACCTTTAACAGAGTGTTCTGCGATGTCTTCAGAGATAATTTATGATGTTCTCATTCCTATACCGGATAGTGAATTGAGATGGTCTTTGAAAAGCTTTGCGCCATTCAGGCCCAGATGACATCATACCTGCGGACTGCAGTATAATGCAGATACATTAGTTCCCTGGCTAATTCAATGCCTATCATGTTCTTATATTCCTGAGACATGGACCTCACATACGAGATCGAAAGACTTCAGACCTATCAGTATGTCGTCCTTCCTCTTGCAAACACTGGAAAGGTTGATCGACCTACACCTTCGTAGAACGATCAACCCTAACCTATTAGCAACGTCTTCATATGCCTATATAAAGTTCAAATCTGTTGAGACTGAATTACATTCGCTTGTATGGAACATAAAAGAGTCTCCCGAGCATAAGGAATTAGTGGCCTTCTGTGACATAGAAGGGGCTTTTAATAATGTGACTACAGAGGTAATCAAAAAGACTCTGGAAGGAATGGACATACACCAGTCGATCATCAGCAACGTATGGAGACTTCTAACTAAATAGGGTTATAATAACCAAAATAGATGCGCCTTCTATATACATGGTAGCGAATGGGGGTATTCCTTAAGGAATTTTATCTCCTCTTCTTTGGAATATCGCCGTCAACGCACCACTCATCTGGGAACTTGATTCACTGAAGTTAAAGAGTGGCCTTAGCGTAAATCCAGGGAAAACGAACTTGTCCCCTTTTCTAGAAGATTAAGATAAGATTTCACCGCTACGACTTGGGATTATACTGGACTCCATACTATTCTTGCTTCAGAACACACGGACTAGGGCCTCAAATGCCGGTATTTCCCTATATATGTATAAGAAAGCCATTGGTAAACCCTGGGGAATAAATCCCAGGAATATGAAATGGTTCTACGATATGGTGATTAAGCCTATACAGGTGTGCTTCCTACATCTCCATCGAAAGCCTTATTCGTTATAATGAATTGGCTACAGATCGCCATTATGTCGGCAACTAGGCTCAGGGCTATAGATGTATGTAATGATATGACCATGTGACAGTTTTAGGATTCTTGCAATATTGATTATTGTATTTCTATACCCCTTCTTGACAGAGTTTTTTCGTATCAATCTCGGCTGCTTCGAAATTAAGGTTTATACTGATGGGTCCAAATTTTTTGAAGGGGTTGGGGGGAAAGCATCTCCTTCAAATTTCAAGATCACTGCAGCATTCTCCAAGCAGATATCTCGGCCAAATCTGTACAGACAGTCAAGCCGCGAATTAATCGCTCTCTGGTGTCTTTTCTCTAAACAAGATGACTAGGCTTTCAAACCTGGAGCTGATCTGGGTTAGGGGTCAATTAAAAACCTCAGATAATCTTATTGCAGATGAGCTGGACAAAAATGGTTGGAGTACCGCTATCTTCCTGCAGATCAACAATTCTAAGAAACTTATTGAGGATTGCACAATATAGAAGGACCCTACACTAAGGGAAAAAATTCGATTCAAAATCAACAATGGTTGTGGTCACATTGGTAATTTACGGTAACAGCTTTTTAATACCTTTCGTTAACAAATTTAATACAAAACATATGTAATTTAAAAATTTGATACCGAAATGGTTTCAACTTGGTGCCAATTAGGTATCGATTTTCAATAAGAATTGAACACGCAGTGTTTAATTTAAACACATACGGTGTAGATTCACTATTGACACAGAATGGTATCGTTTTCAACACGTATGTGATTGATATTTCTCTGGGTGTATTGGTTAGATAATTGTAAAGAGTAATAAACCATTGAGGAAGCAAAGAGAAGTTTTTATTGGTATTTTTAATACCTATTTATTGCATTGAGAAACCGGACTACACATATAGGTTGCCCTAAATAATATGCATTGTGTTTGTTCATGGTCCTTCGAACCTGTTGTCGGCTTACGAATCTCTTACTTTAAGACATTGATGTAGCTACGAGGAGAATTTATGTTACATAACATTTTCACATTGTCCTTCGGAGACGAAAAGGAAAGAATATTTACCATCTATATATCATTGCAGTACTAAATTGAAGACATTGTTTAGTGTAGCCTTGCAAAAAAATCCAAACATCGATCATTGACTATTAAAATATGTATACAGTATACTCCAAAATAAGACGTCACCGCAGTAGTCAAGTGTAACTTAAAAATTGCATAATGTGGAATGTGTGAGTAGCGGGATCGTTTTTGATGAGATATATGAAGCGATACTCATCGTCAGAAATATTTTGAATGTTTCAAAAAGTTTTCTATACCTTTAAAAATTACCAAATTATCATTATTTTCCTTAACATTAATATAAAAAACTTTTACTTTAAACTACCACCCAATGAAAACACTCCTTTTAATCCCATCATCAACAAATACTTCACATACACACTGTGTCACTAACAAACACAAACGAATGAACTACTTGTAATATACATAAGTGTTATAAGATATGTTTATATATCCTTTTTTTCTAAGGACTTTACTTATGTGTCAGTCAGTAAAAACAAGTGTAGAAATGTGTGTTTTTTATATGTGTATGTGTATTTAATAGTGTGAGTAAGAGTGTAAGTAAATATATAATATTTATATATATTTTTTTATATATAAAATAAAAAAAAGAAAAGAGTGTGTTTGAGTATGTTTGTAAAATTATACCAAAAGCATGGCAATTCATGCACTAAAAATAGCAACAACACCAACAGCAGCAATAATAAACAGAAGATGGTGAAGGAAAATGAACTGAAATGAAGAATGAGAAAAAAAAAATAACCTATCAAGTATAAAGTACCGTCATGTATGTCAAGACGAGACAAGATTTCCTCTTTTAGTTGTTTTTGTTTTTGCTTTTTTTTATATATTTAATTTTTATTTTTGGTATCGTTTTTTGCACAATATTCTCGTACAAGTATCAACCAAGTAGTAGTATATATTTTCGTTTACACTTTCTTCATGATTCTCGTCAACCTCATCGTCATCATCAACAGCACCATCATCATCAATGTTCAAGTTGTATTGCGTGAAATGTTGAGTATGTGTGCGCGCTCAAGTGTATGCAACAAGATCCAAATTTAAACTTTTTTTTGTTGTTTTATAATGTGTTGTTTTTATTTTTGGCCGCATACACTACACTACATACTCGTTTGACACTAAAACAACAAGTAACAGAACATACGAGGGTGGTCAAAGGAAACGTTTAATTAATTTTTATATTGAAAAAACGGTTAAGAATTTATTACGTAAATTCTTAAAAAAAAATCATATTAAACTTCCCTGTGGAAAATTTGTGGCAATTGCAGTAATGGACCGGTCCCTCAGTACCAGTTGAGTACCAATTGACACCTAACTCGTCACCAAAGCTTCAATCGAGAACCAGTTGTCATAAACACACTCACTATTTAACAGTTGAGAGTCAATTTATATCATGCTTGTTAAGTGCGCAGTTATAACAATCAATGGCTGAGTGGTTAGCGTTGAAGACTATAAAACAGCATACGTTAGATGAACATGGGTTCGTTTCGGGGTGCCGCCATCGACATTAACGAAAAATTATAAAATAAAGCTAAACATAATTTAATATAAATATAAATAAAAAAAATGTTTAAAAAATTACCGAATTTTTATTAAAGTTTTATTATATTAATCGACACTGAACCTGTCCTCTTGTACCAGTCCTGTGACCTATCCTGTGACCTGTCCCAAGGGCTAATTGGCCACCTCCAATGACAACCCCATGTAAAAGTGATAGATTCCTCTCATATAAAGTTCCGGAACTGGGACCGGTCACTAGCCCTGAGAACCTGTCACGTGACTAGTTTTGAACCGGTTCTTTTTACTCTAGGGTTCATTCTCTTTTATGTCTTTTGCTCTCATTTGAAAATAAGAACATTTTAATTGATCCTAAAATATTATTTTTTCGGGTGAGATTTATTTTTTAGACTTCAAAATAGTTCCTAGTTTACCCTCGTTTTTAAGGATTTATTTTGATTTTTTTTTTTTTTTTTTTTTTTTTTTTTTTGCAGTTCATGCTTAAACAAACTGTTACAAACACTCTTTGCAAAATCGAAGAAAAAATAAAGAAACCTAATGAAATACTTACACATTTTTTCGGTTCTTTTTTTTTATTTTTCTACAGAAAATCAAAAATATCCACACAAGAGGGGAAGAAGCCTCTTAAACAGGTGTCATTAGATATACATGAGAAGGTGTGGGAAGCCATACAAAACCAGGACATGCCAGTATTAAGAAGAAACAAATAAAAAAAATAAGAAAAAAACTTTTAACTGATTTAAAAGCAAAGTTGGTTATATTTCTTTTATTATATATATTTTTTTTACTTTAAACCAATCAAAGTGATAGCAAAATTGAAAAGGACAAAATAATTAAGCACTAAGAAAGAAGAGAACACAAGAAACAAGTTTGACATACAAAACAAATTGTTGTTTAAACCGCTGAAAATAAGTTTTACTAATTAAGAATCTTTTGTTAGCTATAGAAAGAGCTTTTTTTCTATTTTTTTTTTTTTTTTTAGATAAAAACTTTTTAAATTAAATAAATAAATTGAGTGAAAATAGGTAAGTAAGAGTGAATTAAATACTTACTTGATTTAGTAAGAATAAGGAGAGAGAATCAATTTAAGTGCAACCACTTGAATAGTTTCTTGATAGAAAAGCAAAAATTAAAGGAAAAACTGGCGTTCAAGCAGGCTGGAGCAAGCAATAGACAATTTTATACCTAAATTACTGTTTTGGAAAAAGCAATTCCCTATCTTTTTCAATATTTATACCCTACACCACAATAGGTGGAAAGGGTATTATGCGTTTGTCCTGATGTTTGTAACACCAAAAAGTATTGGTTTAATACCACATTTACACTTAGCTTGAAATCTAGTTCAATTGAGACTTCGATTTGAGGAATATCTATACCGTTTACATACAGTGGCTCACAGCTTAATTTATGTAGAACATATTTTCATGTTTAATGTTCCATAGCTAAGCAGTAGATAGGAACTTTAAAAAAATATGGTATCATTTGAAAGAGAAAAAACTCTAGTTTTACAAAACTATTTCATTTATTGGAAAAATTTGCATTTAAATAACTTAAAAGTAAAAAATAAAAATATATTAAATTTTTTAACTCACAGCTTATTTTATGCAGTCACTTTTCTTTCGAACGGTACTTCAATATAGCGTTCTCCAGTGGACTTTAATTTTTCTATCTACTTTTAGAAATGCTCTGCGAACTATTTTTGATTTGATTTTGTTAGTTAATGCGCCAATTTTAATGTAAAACTAAAATTGGTCCACGCACAGCGCTTTAGAAAGGAGTATTGGTTATAAACCATTTTAAAAAGGTCACTCGCAGCAAAAAATAACTCAAATGGTTAAAATATGTGCTTCTATGGTACAAGAAATCATTATGAGTTCTTTTCATGAAAATCGGTTAAAGAATAAAGGCAGTGAAGCCCCAAATAAAAATTTTAACAATCGTGGCTACGATATATTTTAGGGAAAACAAAGGCCAACCCAAGGATCTCAGCACCAAAACCGACTTCCGGAGTTTAAGTTTACTTGGGAAAACAATTTTGTGCTAAAACTTTTTGTCGGATATTGCACCAACACTATTTTGAAGGCCGAGTTTCACGCAAGAAGACTTTTAACAATTTAAACAAAAGGGGTTGCGTGCTGAACTTTGCCAAGGAACTTGTTTCCAAGGATGCAATGTTTTGGAATTCGATAATTTCATTTTAATGGGTTAAAATTCTATATATTTGGCTCAGATTGTGGCGAGAACCGAATACCGAGCTGAACCAAGAAAACTTAAAAGTAACAGTGAAGCATTTGATTGGCAATTTCATGGTTTGGGCCTGTATGTCGGTTAATAGTGGTGTGATCTTGGAATTTATTGGAGCATTAATCGACAGTATAAGAAACCTTTAGAACTTAAAGGATAATCTGTTGCAGAGTGCGGAAAATCAGGGCATATTATCATATTTTTGATACTGCCAATATAACGATCCGAAGAAAAAAATTGGTATTGTGCAAAATTTACTAATATATAAAGGCCCTAATTTAAGGACGCCCGCTAAAAAGTAGCCAGGCATCAATATTATTCAAAATTGTTGATCTATGTTGCAAATTTACATAATAAAATATGAATTAGATCCTAAAAATGCAGTGGAACACATTTCGCTTAATGTTACACAAAAACCGCACGCACCGGTGTAACAGACCGCCTCAAATCTTTTGCATACAGTTAAGACTACCATTCCAGATAATAAATACTGTAATTATCGGTCGCAATTTTGAACTTGTTAATGTCGTAAGTGGCTGCATAAATAAGCTGTGAGATAAAAATATTAGATTTTTTAGTTTTCATATTTTTAAGGTACCTAAAGATAAAATTTAACAATAAATAATGTTTTTATGTTAAACTAGACATCTTTCCCTTTCTAATGATATCAAATTTTATTTTTAATTCCAGTCTGTTATTTTGTTATGGAGTTTTAAAAATAAAATTCTATACTGCATAATTTAAGCTGATAGCCACTGAATATAATTTTGAAGCTTTTGTAGATTTTACTTGACATTTTAATAAAAAACTTATTTCATGTGTAACGGGATTTTTTATTTCTTTAAATTTAAATTAATTTTTAAATAATTTCGAAATAAAATTAGTTTTTCTTTGTTATATTCTTATTTTAAAAATATTTGTTTAAACACAAACGTCATTTTTATTTAAAACATAGTTACATTTTACATAACGAAATATTTAAAATCGAATAAACTTTTATTAGATTTTGGTAAAATCTCATATTCATAGATTATGATTTGTATGGAAAATATAATTAAAATTTAATAAAATTTTGTAGATTTGACTTGAAATCCCATTTAAAGTAGATTTTGTTCATATGTAAATGAGATATAAGATCCACTTTAATTAATATCTTTCGGCTCAGAATCTCTTTCTGAGTCGATTTAACGATATCCGTCCATATAAACTTTTTATTCAAACTACAGGTCGCAATTTTAAACATAAATTAATAAAATTTGACATACAGGTTTCTAATAATCCCAGCACGAAACCTATTAAAATTGGTTATAATCGTTTCATTATTTCACCTAGCCTCCATACTGAATTATCACATTATCCTCCCGGAAAAAGGGGTAACGATCATAAATCCCTTAAATAAGCAATATTTTAATGAAATTTTGCACATATGTATAATTTTAAATGTGTGTTCCGAATTTCAGGAAGATAAGTCCATAGTTGACCATAGCTCCCATATAAACCTCTTTTCAGAAAATCACTTTAACTTGATCCCCGTTAATTCTAAGGAATGAGATCGAAAAAATCTTAACACACATTTTGCCTCATAACTTTTTTCGGAATCAATATTCAATTTTTTTTTTTTTTTTTTTTTTTGATCTAGTTATCATGGAAAAATACTTCAGTTATTATTTTTAATAACAACCATGTTAATTTGTATTTATTTTCATCAAAATAAGTGACGAAAAAGATTTACGTCCTACAAGTTATTAAAAAATTTCAAAAAATCCAAATAGGTCTTACAAATAATTGGCCACAGAATTAAATGTCGTCCGTAAAACCGTTTCTAATGTTATTAAACAGTATCAGGAGAATTTGACTA
The DNA here is from genome assembly GCA_951394005.1 of Protophormia terraenovae. Classification (NCBI taxonomy): domain Eukaryota; kingdom Metazoa; phylum Arthropoda; class Insecta; order Diptera; family Calliphoridae; genus Protophormia; species Protophormia terraenovae. Next base: position 136,587,881 of record OX596074.1, read on the forward strand.
TTGATGTGAAACCTAGTTCGGTAAGAAAAAAGGACCACATGATATTGGGAAGGACAGAAAATTGAAGGCATATTGAAAGGAACTCCAAACACATCTGGTAGAAAATCAGCTCAGTTTTCTCAGTGCTTCGACTATTTGGTGCGAGAATTTAAAGCTAATGGGAAAGTTGATAACATATAAAGTTCAAAAAATTCCAAACTGGAATTCTGCAAAAAAAAAAAAATTACAAGCCAAAAATAGGACTCGGAATTTAAAACCAAATTTCATACAAAAATATTTAAGCTGTATAATTGACGAAGAAACGTAATTGCTGGCAGAATCTTCGCAGCTTGTGACTCAAAAATTGTTATTGCTAATGCTCGAAGCAATATTGGAGATAAGTTTAAGACCCAAAAGGAGCAAAAATTTCTTACAAAATTCATGGTATGACAAGCTTTTTGCAGTTGCGGCAAAACACGAAAGTCATTTGATACATTCGGATCTATAAATACCAAAATATGCATAAAGGAATATTTGCAAAAAAGACTTTTTCTTTTCTTAAGAAAGCACAACGTGTCCACATATTTTTGGACCCATTTGGTATCATGTCACTACGATAAGAAAGCTCTGGAGTGGTACCAGAACAATAGCATAGTTTTAGTACCAAGAGAGTTCAGTTTTCAAAATTGTCCATAGCTTATACCAGTGGTGAGCTCTTGTGAAAAGTGAATTCAAGAGCACAAAAAAGGTGTCCAAAAAAGTGACTGAAACAACTATCAAATCTCCAAAGAAAGGGTTTTCAAAAATGGTCCACAATTTTATAATTAGTGGTTAGAACCATAAACCATTATATATTTCTGTGATCTGTGCTAAATTATCAAATGATTAAAAAAATAATGAAAACTCTAAGATCAACCGTTTCCAAGTTATTGAATATTATGTATGTTAAGAATTTTTCGATCTCACTCCTTAGTAGTAATTCTAAGTTAATACTCGACACAAATAAATTATATATTAATATAAATGATAGTGCTTAATTTTACGAAGATCCGTCTACAACCTACAACCGCCGCCGCTTGCTCGTGTTTGGGATCTCAGGTTTAGGTAATAATGGTCACTTGCCTAACGAAAAATCTCAGTCTACTCTGTTATAGTTCTGGACATTCACATAACAGATCTTATACGGATTCTTCTTCGTCTATTTACATAAAAAGGAATGGCCAACGTGTCCTCTATAACTTGCAAGAGGTGCTTGAAAACCATCTGAATATCATTTCGCTTGCTGCCCATTCATTGAGAGTATTGAATAAAGAAACAAAGGAATTGTTAATGCCTTCAAATGCAGCCGCCTTCACCAAGGATAATGTGTTTATTACGGATACACAGGCATAGTCTTAGTTGAATAAGGGTGCGCATATATCGAAGTACAGCAATTAAAATCATGAATTCGATTTGTTGCCACGTTGATGGCATATACTTCGGCCTAGAAGAATGTACGCGATCTAATAAGATGTCTGGTAGACATTGAGATGTCTAAATCATCAGAAAAAAATACCAGAGCCAGTGCGAGTATCCGTCTTGGACCCATCAGTGAACACTGAGATTTCCTTTAACACGAAATTTGCTACACACTTTTCTCTTAATGGGATCCTACTACTAAATGTCCTAACATAACTCATCTTCGGTATTAAACATACTGTCTCCTATACCTGACTTTGTATGCCTATTTTAGTCAGTATAGTGCATAACCAACGCCGTCATGCTTAAGTTCGTTTGACCTTTGGGACACAAAGCGGATTTAGGGGAAATATTTTTTGATTATGAAAATATCAAGAAAAGACTTAAATATAATTAAAAATGTATGAGAATGGTTTGCCCGCAAGGTGTATGAATCTGAGAAACAATATGAAATATAATCTGACCTAATAGATTACATAAAAAGCCTTAATGACTTTCAGCCCCGATTTAATTAAAAAAAAGCAAAATAAAAGGTTTAATTGAATTTAAAGCTGTATGTTGTAATCCAAAGCCAATTTTTTAATTTATAAACCTGTAATCTATTATTTAAAATAATAATAACACTGGTCGATAAAAAAAATTGTTGTGCTCCTTCAAAAAAAATATGTGCACTAGATGGATTTCCGCTTTCAGTTTTTTCCCATCAGGTCGAGATTTTCTTTATTTTCACTATAACTCGAAAACGGTATGCACGATTTATTACACCAAATTATGCGGAATACAATTGGCTTTACGTCGTTCTACTATCAAATTTTTATTCGCTCAATAAATAGATATTTCGAAATAAGTGTCCGAAAAAAATTTAAAAAAAATTCTTTCTAGAAGTGAAAACATCAAAAATGTTTCAGTTTATCATCTTTATCCCAAAGCTGGTGAAACTACGAGTAAATAAAGGCCAGTAACCAAAATTGATGCACAAATCTTGATTGCATTCACAGTTAAGTTAAAATACCCATGCATATCTACAGGTAAGTGGAGATACCCTAGTGGGCAAAAAAATTTCTTTTTTTTTTCGTCTTAAATAAAAAAAAAATACGTGGATTAGATGGATTTTAATGTGCTTAACAAGAAAAAGATTTCACTTTTTATACCCATCATCAAAAAGATGGGGGGTATATTGATTTTGTCATTCCGTGTGTAACATGTCGAAGGAATCATCTAAGACCCCACAAAGTATATATTTTCTGGGTCCTGGTTAGATTCTGAGTCGATCTAGCTATGTCCGTCCGTCCGTCTGTTGAAAGCAGGATAAGGCTTGAAAGGAAAAACGTAGGGGGACGAAATTTGGCACAAATGTTTGTCTTATATGAGGTTTGTTTGGGATTGAAAATGGGCAAAATCGGTTAATAAACAAAAAAATTATGGGCTAAAAACTAGAAACACAGGGTGTCCGTTTTATACTTTTCTGCTGATAATTCTTCAACAAAAGCATGTACAAGAACGAAATTTTCTACGTATAGTTCGGGGATCGATATAAACTCGGAAACCAAAAATGATCGTGGTCCACCCACTTTACCGCCCACCTCCCACATAAGGTGAAAATCAACGAAATTGTGTTAAAATAGTTCAATGACCAATGTAAACTCGGAAACAAAAATGGGCGTGGTCCGCCCACTTTCCCGCCCCCTCCCATATATATATATAGATTCGGCCGGGCCGAATAAAACATTCGCGCTATCACGTATTGATTTTTTTTTATGGGCATGACCCCGCCTTTAGGCAGCCACACTTGTACAACTTGGGAACGGTTTGTTCAGTTAAGTTAAATTAAACTCCAATAGATAGTGATTTAAATTATCTTTGAGCTGAATTTATATAATTTTTTGTTCAGTTAATATTTCCGCAGTTATTCTGAAATAAATAGCGAAAAAATTAAAAAAAATTTTTTTTTGGAAAATCGTGAAAATTTTGATCCATAAATCTGAAATTCTTGAGCGAATAAAAAATATTTTTGACATACCTTAAAGACAATTTTCGTATGCATCTTTTGGTGTATCATTTATCAAAATCGTATAAACGGTTCTTGAGTTATAGTCTAAATTCGACAAACTTCCGCCACTGTATTTCTATTCAATTGTATGTATACATGAGAATTTTTACTTAACTTTGAATAAAATCAAGATTTATGCATCAATTTTGAAGATACATGCCTTATTTTATTCGCAACATTACTAGCTTTAAGATAAAGATGATAAACTTAAACATTTTTGATGTTTTAATTCATCAAAAGAAATTTTAGTAACAAAAAAAATCTAAAATTTAGCATGAAAATTATTTTTTTTTTTTTTTTTTTTTTGGACACTTATTTCAAAATAACTCCGAAACTATTGAGCAAATAAAAAAATGATGTTTGGGTGACTCGAAGATATTTTTAGTCCGCATCTTTTTGTGTATCACTTATGTACATACCATTCTTGAGTTGTGAGGAAATATACTAGAGTAATGGCCTTACTATGGGCGAAACAAAGCCCATAAAAATAATCCTGACATGATGGAAAAAAATTGAAAGCAGATTCGTGTTTAGCACATCAAAATGCATCAAGTCCAACTATTCGTCTTTGTAGTGTAATTAAAATCTTTAATTTTCAAAGCATTAAAATTATTATTTTGCAAAAAATTTAATATGTCCGGATAGTCTTTTCTCTTAATAAATTTAAGTCCACTTGGGCTTTATGCCAAAGTACTATACGTGCCAAACTTTATTACGAATTTTGACCTGTACAAGATTTACATGGAAGGATAGCCAGCCAGACGGAAGGACGGACATCGTTATGTTGAATCGAGAAGTGATGTTAAGCAACGTTGGCAAACGATTCTAATAGATAAAAAGGTATTACAAGTTGTTTGAGAAATTTTTAAATAATTGGTTCTTAACAATGAAATATAAAGTGGAGTCAAGTATTATAAGGTCGGGCTGGGAGTAACACAACACTTTTATAAGTTTGATTGCATTTTGTTAGATATAATAATTTTTGTTTAATGGTATTTTAGCGGTAACGGTAGCCAACCTTTATGTTAAGTTATACGTTAAAATATATTACCCTAAAACGACCCTTTACAACGATACCAAAAACTCATGGTAAAACTTAATAGTTTATCTAATGTCAAATTTTATACAGGGCTACCCCAGTGAGCATTGTACAGAATATTTTATACTTATATACATAAGTCACTCAAACATTATTTTAAATTCATAGTAAACAGCTATATAACCAGATTTTGTTTTCAAGAAAGAACCTTTAACTTCTGAACCTTTTGCCTCCAGTAAGAATTTGTCCTCGAAAATTTCTTAATATTAATCAATAAATCACATTTAATTTTTTACATAACAATATTTTCATGATTTAACAAATGAAAATTAATATTAAATTTTATTTTATTTTTTTTTTTTTTTTTCACTTCATTTTTGTAAATTAAACACACTTACATGCAAATTAATGCATCTACTTGAAAAATCTTGAAATTCTCTCATACATTTGGAGCAGTAAAATTTTGTATATAAAATGATGCTTCTTGCATATGCAAAAAAAATAATATGTCAAATATAAATTTCTTTAGTACCAAAAAACAAATGAAAAGAAAATTTTCAAGTTGCTTGAAATAAATAAACAGGAAGCAAAACCACTGAAAAATAAATTGCAAAAAGAAAATTCCATATGAAGCTGGGTGCACAAAATTTTATAAGGATTATTCTTAAAATATTAGACAGGTATTCATATAAAAGTTAAAAGGAAGAGTGTGATAAATAAAGCATACTTATAGGCGTATGAATATTATACATAATTGGAAAGCAAATTTTTTCTTTTTTTTTTATAAATAAAAATAGTTTCAAATATTATAGAATAGTATATAATTATTTATATAAGTACATCACTGGAAATGCAAGGATAAATATTTTAATCCATGTGGATGTTTCCAGCCTTAATTAATTTCCTCCTATGCTTTTCTGAACTACATGCATTAAAATATTTCTTTATTGATTTTTCCTTCTTATATTTTCACACATCGTTTCTGTGTGTGAAAATCCTTTAATACACATACACACAACACCAGAAAAATATAGAGAAAAATAAAATCTACCTCATTTATTTATGCCACAAAAATATAAAATCCCCACTTCCATCCTGCTTATTATTAAATGCAAGAACAAGTATGTAAGGACTACGCACGAAAAAATCCGTGCATGCTTATAGAAACTAAACCAGTGCGCGAATTTTCTTAAGGTGATATTTTTATTAATGACTGTTATGTTCAAATTCTAAGGATAAAAGAATAAATTAGTTCCTGTTGCTTTTTAAGGAAATATCTGATCTTTTCCGGAATTATTCTAATTACAGGTTTTATTTTGTTTCGGTCACTTTTTTGCTCAAATAATTCCACTTATTTTTAAACTCCGTTTCATTTCATGCTGCGCTTTTAATGTCTTTTAAATCATTTTTTACTAGAGTCCAATATCATTCAATTGCTAGCCTCTTTCGGTACAAACTCTTACAATTTCTTTGTCCATTGTTTTGTTGTTGTAATGAGAAGAAGCGGAAACAGGTCAGAAAACAGGGGATACACTGAATTTCATTAGAAAAGGGAGAAGTCTTTTCCAAAGGCACTTATTCACATATATTTCAGTTTTAATGCAAACATTTTTTAAGAATGAAGTGCTTCATTCTTGCGTATGCATATGACTTCCCAAATTAAAAACTTTCTTGGGAATTTTGATTTCTTTGATACACGAAATTTTTTTGCCATAATCCCTCTAGTATCTGCGACATAGAATTCCTGGCTAAGATGTTGAAAAAAGTCACCCTGTACGAACGTTTCATCGTCTACTATACAGAAATAAAATTTCTGAAAAAAATTCGTATGCAGTACTTTCATGTTATTTTTTACCTCCAAATTATTGCTTGCATTTCTATTAGAATTTTTTTCTTACTTTATAAGTCTTCAGGCTAGACTTCCTTTAACATTTTCTGATAAAGATTCAAAGCTATTTACTTTTTGTGACACTTTACTTCCAGAGATCAGGTGATTTTCTCTCAAAATCCTTTTTATTTTACCTGAGTCCTACAGCCTGAAGATACTATTTGTCTTCCATTACCAGGTTACCATTCAGTGATCATGACTTCTTTGTATAACATTATGACCAAGGAAACAGCCTCAATTTCAATTATTTTATATGACCAGTGCAAGATTTCATAAAAAATTTGAATTATGTGTTTAGGTGTTTTTTGTTAAACTTCCATTTTAAGAAAAACCAATTTTGCTATTACCATGAAATTTAGTACATGGCAAGTGAGCATAATGGCAAATACAAAACAGTTAATGGAATTATTAATTTTTCACCTCATCAAAAGTTATAAGCCCAAGAGCATGCACGGATTTTTTCGTGCGCAGTCCTTATGTAATAAGGAAAATCTGTTAGTAAAAAACTGAAGCTGAGGCAGCAGCATTAAATAAAGAAATCTTTGGTGGAAATTTTATAGAAAACAAAATATTGTTGGCTGGTTAAGAAACACATTTCAAGTCTTTAAGGTTTTTTCTTTTAAAAAATTTCCATTTGTTTAATGATTTTTTCTTTAACAAAAAACGATGAAATTACTTTCGGCTCTGACTTAATGTGTATTAATATACATAAATATCCTTCAGCTTCTGTTTCGGATTCATGAATATTCAAAAAACATATGAAAACAAAATAACAAAAAAAATATATATTTAAAAAGAACGACAACTTTTCATTTCGTTTATTCTGTATATTTTTCACTTTTTTTCATTTTTTTCTCTTAAACAGCAGCAGCGGCAGCAGCATCAGTGTGAAGGAAATGAAAATAATTGACATTTTTATTCATCATCATACACAGAGTTATATCTTATGCTCTTGTTTGTAATCGTTTGTCATTGTACATACAAAATATTTTGAAATTTAAATGAAGAAATGAAAAATATGAATAAAATAGCAACAATAAATAACATGAATATAATAATTTACACCTACATACACACATACGTGTATTTTAAAACAAGAGAAAGGAAACGGAAGAAAATAATACCATCACACTTTCATTTATACATACAGCACACATACATACCAATGCAATTTAACCAATATTTTAATGAATGAATCATGATAAAAAAAAATATTAAAAAAAAAAACTACAAGATGTTCTTATTTTCTTATTGCTGACTGTTTTTGCCATTGTATTGTCTTCGAAAAAATAAGAAAAATAAAAAATAAAAACTAAACTTATCAAGGATGTATGTAGATTAAATATTAAACCACATGCAATTGTTAAACATATGTAATAAAATAAAAAAGTAAAGTATTTTTATAGGCCACCTATAAAAGACCGTTCAATGTTTTTTTCATAGTCCTTCAACCAAAGAAAGCAACAACCTTTTCTCCTTGTTGTGGTACAATATTGATAAATTTAATGCTGGCAAATTTGTTTTATTTCATTTTATATTGTCAGTTTTCAGTTCATTTGATGGTGATCAAGAGAAAACAAAAATCTTTTTCACATTTTTCCTTCATTTATACCTTGACCTGAATTCAACTTGTCGATTTTTTTTTTAAAGAATTTTTTTTTTTTTCATATTTTTTGTTATAATTTCTCTAAAGACTCTACATGCCAATAGTTTTATTTTTATTGTTGTGGCATATTGTTTTAATTAATTCTACAAAACCAACAGTATTATAAAAAGAAAAATGTACAACTATTGTTTTGTAGCAGATGGTAAGCGTGTGTGTGTGTTTTTAGTTTGATTAAATTTATGTAGTTCTCACAATAAAAGTGAAAATGATTTTAAAATAAAAATAAAAACTCAATGCTGTTTTCTTAATTAAGAAAGCAAGTGTTAGGAAAATTAGTTAAGATTTGCTAAAGAAAAATAAAACTAATTAAAAATTTAATAGAATAAATTGCAGTGAAAATTATATAATAATTGACACAGGTACAGTGTCGGTCAGCTAATTAGCCTACCCGACATGAAATTATTTTGCCTTTCAAAAAATTTTCTAGAAAAATGTTTTCAATTATTTTATTAATTTAATATATTGACCATAATGTACTAAACACTTTGCAGCCAAAACTTAGACTATTAAACCAAAAATAAAAATCAAGGTATAAATGGGTGGCGTCTTCACGTCTCCAGCCAGAGACCAATCGTTCCATTATGATCCCTTTAAAATGTCAGAAGAAAGGCTAAAGAAAGAAAAAATGATAAGAGACAGAGAAAATGGTATTTCATTAGGAAATACGTGGAACCTACAACCTAGCAATCGTGAATGATTACCCATAAGTCACTTTAATCACATTACTAAGCCCTGTAACCTGTAACTTCCTCTAGTTCGTGCAGTGTTTGGCACCCAAATCACCAATCGCGCTGAAGCCCTACACAATGACAGATTATACGCTCCACAGTCTCTAGCTCCTCTACATCATCGCTTATCCTACAGAAGTCTGACGTGCCAATGTCCTACTTACTCGTCATATTACCTATTGAGGAGCGACCAACAATCATGCCCACAATAAACCTTAGACTTACCCGACTCATTCACAGAAGATGTTTCGAATCTGTTATCTTAAGAGTTGACCATAACGATCTAGATACTTTGCAGTCCGTCCTAGTTTTATCCTGTAGGCATCTATTAGCCTTCTCAATTCCTTACTGCACTCAAGCACTCGCTTGCATCCAACAAAATGACTTCTTATTGCCAGTATTTCAATAACCAACCTGGGATGTCAATAACGCGAGTAGCCTCGAAGTTAATTATAGTCCCGATGTAATCCCTAGACGCGCCAATGGATAATGTCCGACCATTAAATTCTACTTTGTTAAGTATGCTAGCATTTCCTGCTCTAAAGTTCCCTATTAATCCTAATTTCTTCAGACTAAATAAGCTCCGTACAGCCATACCTCTCACGAACTCCTCAATTGGAAGAAGGTGGAGAATAATGGCCAGTGCTACCGGA